>PVIJ01007601.1:0-81220 GCA_004024925.1 Scalopus aquaticus
ATAAAGGACCTGGATGTAAGACCTGAAACCATAAAATGTATAGAAGAAAATATAGGCAAAACTCTACACGACATACATCTCAGCAAAATCTTGAAAGACTCATCCCTCAAAGGGAAGGAAGTGAAAGACAAGATAAACAGATGGGATTACATCAAAATAAAAAGCTTCTGTACAGCAAAAGAGACATTAACCAAAACTAGCAGACACCCTACCAACTGGGAAAAGATTTTTGCACACAATACATCTGATAAAGGACTGATGACAAAAATTTACAAGGAACTCACACAACTCAACAAAAATAAAGCCAATAACCCAGTCAAAAAATGGGCAGAAGAGCTCAAAAGGCACTTCTCCAAAGAAGAAAAGCAAATGGCCAACAGATATATGAAAAAATGCTCAACATCACTTACGCAAATCAAAACCACTATGAGATACCACCTCACACCTGAGAGGATGGCACACATTAAAAATACAGGCAACAACAAATGATGGAAAGGATGTGGAGAAAAAGGAACACTTCTACACTGCTGGTGGGAATGTGAACTGGTCCAACCACTATGGAAGGCTGTATGGCGATTCCTCAAATTGCTAAACATGGAGCTCCCATACGACCCAGCAATACCACTTTTGGGAATTTACCCAAAGGACACAAAAACACTAATCCGAAAGGATACATGCTCCCGTATGTTCACTGCGGCACTATTCACAATAGCAAAGGTATGGAAGCAACCCAGATGTCCAAAAATAGATGATTGGATCCAGAAGATGTGGTACATATACACGATGGAGTACTATTCAGCATGGAAAGAAGATAAACACATGCAATTTGCAGCGACATGGATGGAATTAGAGGGAATCATATTCAGTGAAATAAGCCAGAAAGAAAAAGAAAAATATCGAATGGTTTCACTTATAACAGGACTACAGGGAGGCCGGGTGGGAGAGAGACACTCATCGGTGGGGGGTGGGGGTGGGGGGAGGGGAGGATAAGGGCACAAAATGGAAGAGAGGCGAATACAGGGGACCATGGAGATGGATCACGGGTGAATTGGTGGTGGGCTGCCTAAGGGGAACACAAAATGTAAAAGACATAAATAACAATTAAAAAAAAAAAGAAAAAAAAATCTGGAGAAGTAAAAAAAAATAAATAAATAAAAAAAATAGGAGCCTCCCCGGTGGCGCAGCGGTTGAGCGCTGCGCTGTGGAGCTGTCGGCAGCGGCAACGCGAGTTCGACGCCCGGCCGGGGAGAATCCCACATGGCGAGGCAGACCTCTCCTGCCTTGCCCGCTGCTCCCCTCAGCAGTGTATTTCTGATCTGCCTGTTCTGTGTTCTGCTACCTGCTCCGTCTCTGGTGAACCCTCTTGCCGCCCCACGCCTCTGGCCTGTACCCCAGCTTGTATGTATAAATAAAAAATAAATCTTTAAAAAAAAAATAATAAAATAAAATAAAATAAAATAGGGGCCTCCCTGGTGGCGCAGCGGTTAAGCGCTGCGCTGTGGAGCTGTCGGCGGCGGCGGCGACGCGAGTTCAACGCCCGGCCGGGGAGAATCCCACATGGTGCGGCAGACCTCTCCTGCCTCGCCCGCTGCTCCCCTCAGCAGTGTAGTTCTGATCTGCCTGTTCTGCTCCCCACTCTGTCTCTGGTGAACCCTCTCACCGCCCCACAGTTCCGGCTTGTACCCCAGCTTGTATGTATAAATAAAAAATAAATCTTTAAAAAAATAAAATAAAAAAATAAAATAAACAGAACTAGTAAGATTAATATTTTCTTCAGTTTCTATAACATTCTCTACCTTTGTAGTTCTGTTTCCCACAGCACTACATACACTTCTATGATAAAACTTATTATAATGTATTGTATATTTTTTTTCTTTTCCTGTTTTATCTTGCCTATAAAATTATTAGCTCCTTAAGGACGAAGACTCTTATTTTCTTTATCTTGAAGTCACCAATGTTTAACACAATGGCCAGCACATAATAGCTATGACAGTGTTTACAAACTAATTTTTAAAGTAATTTTAAAAGTATAATAGTATTCTACTTCAAATCATCAAGTCTAAACTTAAGGACATTCCTGATTTCTAATAATTATAATCAGCACTAGTATGGAACCATTTCATATTTACAAAGTTTATCTAACAGAAGAAAAGTATAAGATATTTTATCCTTAATGTCACTTTGTAAGTAAGGAAACCAATACAAAGCCATTTATATGACTTGTTCAAAGCTCTAAAACAAATCAGTCTGAATTCAGAAAGGACTTAAAGTTCCCCATACTTTATAATTCTTATCGTGGAAGAGGTAAGAATAAACTACTACTTTATTAGAAGAAATCTGCAAATAACAAAGAAGTAAGAAAATAAAATAGAAAACAACTCTTTACCCTCCTAAAAGAATGATGTAAGAACAGCAATTACCAAGCTGGAGACTTAAACTTTATTTCCTCTTTTTCTATTACAATATTTCTTCTTTTCTATTACAACAATACTCCAAAACTGTTGTCCACACTTCTAGATACCTACCGATTGTTCTGCATATCAGAGGTTCTCAAACTCTGTGGTCTTAGGAATCCTTTACATGCTTAATTACTGAGGATTCTAAAGAGGTTTTGTTTATGTGGATTATATCTACCAGTATGCACTGTATTTTTTTAAAAGGTAAAACAAAAGCTTTAAATACTAATTAATTTTAAAATAACAGTATTAAGAATGTTAGCATAAATAACATTCCCAATGAAAAATAACTAAAGCTATCTATATCTGCCTATTTATGTCTATATAATATATATTTTAAACTAGTGAGCAGAGTGACACATTACATTTTTATGAGTCTCTTTTTCGTGTGTTTTAATAGAAAAATAGCTGGATTTTCCTGTTTCTGCATTCAATCTATTAAAGATACAGTTTTTGTTCAAATATGCAGAGAAAATCCAGGCTCAAATAGTCATGTAGCTGGAAAAAGAAGAGAGATTTTCCCTATTATTTTTAGTAATTGTGGATGTTCCTTTTTGCTATACCAAAACTCAGTAAGTAGTAGTTTCTTTAAGGATTAGCTGCAATGGGAATCTAAAATTTATCAATGAACTTTTTACATTTGGTTTCATTAAACTCCATTGGCATGATACCCCAAGAATACGAAGTTGATTTACTATGTGAAAATCAACCAATGCAATTAGCCATATTAACAGACTAAAAAAGAAAATCCATGTTTAGCTCAATAGCTATAAAGAGCATTTGATATAATCCAACAATCATTTCTGAATTAAAACAAACAAACAAACAAAAAACCCTGGGCCTCCCTGGTGGCCCAGGGGTTAAGTCTCAGAGCTACCAAACTATCCGTAGCCACTGAAGCACGAATTTGATCCCTGGCCAGGGAGTAAACCACAAGGTGCAGCAGACCTCTCCAGTTTCCCCTGCTGCTCTGCTTAGCTGTGTCCTTCATTAGATCTGCCTGCTCTGCTCCCTACTCTGTCTCTGGCGAATCCTCTCGCCACCGCCCGCCCCCCAACACCTCTGGCCTATATCCCAGCTTGTATGCATAAATAAATATATCTTTAAAAAGAACTCAGAAAACTAGGAATTTAAGATAACTTTCTCAACCTGATAAAAAGCATCCTAGAAAAACCTACATTTAACAATGGGGCAGGGAAAAAGTAGCATAAAAAACCAAAACTTTTTATTAGCAATCAATTATCCACACAGAAAATCCTAAGGGATCTACAAAGTAGTTACTAGAATAAAATGAGTTTGTTTAGTAAAGTTGCAAGACATGAGATCAACATTAAAAATATATTGTGGGCCTCCCTGGTGGCGCAGCGGTTAAGCGCTGCGCTGCGGAGCTGTCGGCAGGGGAGATTCCCACATGGTGAGGCAGACCTCTCCCGCCTCGCCTGCTTCTCCCCTCAGCAGTGTATTTCCATTGATCTGCTCCCCACTCTGTCTCTGGTGAACCCTCTTGCCGCCCCGTGCCGCTGGCCTGTACCCTAACTTGTATGCATAAACAAGCATTTTTAAAAAATATATTGTATTTCTCTGTAACAGCACAGAAGTGAATACTGAAATGTAAAAATCACAATTTATAATAGCATCACTTAAAATTAGAGATCGTTCTAATTAAAGATGTACAAGATCTATACAATGGAATCTATAAGCCATTGCTGAGAGAATTTAAAGACCTAACTAAGTAGATATACCAATTCATTTATCAGAGGAATCCATACTGTTAAGATGTCAATCTTCCCCAAATTTATCTATAGATTCTACACAATCCCCTTAATTAAAACCCCAGAAGGCATTTTTATAGAAAGTGACAAGCTAATGCTAAAATCTATTGAAAATGTGAAGAACCCAGGTGAGCCAAAACAACTTTGATCAAGAAAGAATGAACGTGGAAGATTTACACAAGAAACAACATCATTAGTCATTAGGAAAATCTAACTAACACCACACTGAGACACCACTCACAGTGACCTACTAGACTGGCTAAAATGAAAAAGATGGACAATCCATGTTGACAAAGCAGTTGGAAAACTGGAATTAATGCACAGTTGCTAAGAATGACATGACTATGTTAGAAAAAATGTCTGGCAGTTTTTTAAAAAGTTAAATATACACTTACAACAAGACCCAGTATTTCAGGTGTTGCCAAGAGAAATGAAAGCATATGACCATACAAAGGTTTATATACAGCTGGTTTATGTCATCTTTATTAGTAACAGTCAAAAGTTAGCCAACTCAAATGTTCACCATACAATGAATACCACACAGTAAAAAAGGAATTAACTCATTAAAAAAGGAATTGATGGTGGATAAAACATTATCTTGACTATATACTGATCATTTCACACATTTTGTCTAAACTTATCAAATTGTATACTTTGAACATTATATTTTATTGTGATACAACATTGATAAACTTCAAAATAATTTTGTTGAGTTTCAAAGCCAGATGATAAAGAATATATACTATATGCTTCCATTTTTATATAAAATTCTAGAAATTGAGGGTGGCACAAGGGGTTAAGTCTCAGCACTATGAGGCTATCAGCAGCCACTGCAGCACAAGTTGGATCCCTGCCCAGGGAGCTAACCCACAAGGCGCAGCAGACCTCTCTGTCTCGCCCACTGCTCCCCTCAGCAGTGTATTTCAGTAGATCTGCCTGTTCTGCTCCCCACTCTGTCTCTAGTGAATCCTCTAACCAACCCCCCCACCCCAATCTGGTCTACACCCTAGCTCTTACATGTATAAATAAATAAATCTTTAAAAAAAATTCTAGAAATTGAAAACTAACCTAGAGAGAAAGAAAGCCAACGACAGTGGTAAATGGGAGGGACTACAAAGGGCCACAGGAAATTTTAGTGGTGATGGATAAATCATTATCTTGACTATATTGATCATTTCACACATTTTGTCTAAACTTCTCAAATTGTATACTTTGAACATTATAATTTATTGTGATTAATTATACCTCAACAAAGTAGTTTAAAATATCTATTTAACTTGAAGTTTGAAGGATCTTTTACATTCACGATATTCTATAATGCATTTGATCATATAGAAAATACTGGTTCAATGAAATATGCAGCTCTTCTAAATGTGAACAGAATTCAGTAAGCAGTATCATAAAAACTACATTCACTAATATTATCAGCAATCTTCTCAGACAAATCTTTTTTTTTAAAGATTTATTTATTTATGCATACAAGCTGGGGTATAGGCCAGAGGTGTGGGGCAGTGAGAGGGTTCACCAGAGACAGACTGGGGAGCAGAACAGTCAGATAGACAGAAATACACTGCAGAGGGGAGCAGTGGGCGAAGCAGGAGAGGTCTGCCACACCATGTGGGAATCTCCCTAGCTGGGCATCGAGCTCGCATCACTGCTGCCGACAGCTCCACAGCGCAGCGCTTAACCGCTGCGCCACCAGGGAGGCCCCAGTCAGACAAATCTTTTACTATTGGGAAGCAAGCTCACCCACCACCAAAGCTCCAGTGCCATTACACTATCACACTATACCCTCTGTATGAAAATAGTTTTGACATATCAGACTTGCTAAAAGGAACTGGGGCCAAGTTTTCATAGACCACAGTTTGAGAACCTTTGCTTTATATCAAGACTTTTACAAACTATAAATAACATAACTTTGTAATTATTCCATTTTTCAAAGTATAAGCATTAGCCAGAGAAAAGCCTTACTTTTGTGGGCTCTTGTCATCCTATCAGATTTAGCAGATGCATCCTTAACTCGGTTATGATATTCTAAAAGGAATGTTCGCTCATGCTCAAAGAAATCGTCTACATCCTATGGGATCAAAAGAAAATGTGAACTTTTTACATTTATTTGCTTTAGTCTAATTGTAAGTTACTTTATCATTATAATAATAAAAAGGTATTAGTAAAACAGCACAGCTATCCTCTAATAATCAGTTATTACACCGATTTCACCAAAGTCAGAGTTTAATAGGCATGCATTTCTATCTATCAAGTAAGAAGTCTTCTATGGTTTTGTAGCTGAAGGCTCAGAGCACTCCATATGGTTCATGCTCACATGCTAAACTCTAAGACATGTTCTTACTTGAGGTTCTGCCTCTATAACAAACACATTATGCAAGGGGGACTGATCAAAGCTTCTGAGGAAAAAAGGGAAAAAATTCTTGATAGACAAATGTGATCTATTTCACTCAGTCTATTATATTATCTATAGGTCACTCCTGAAGGCTGCCGGGCCTTAGTAATTAGGGCTCTCTCTGACAGTTTTGGGGAATTTGGTGAAACTAGCTTTCTGGGAGCAATAACCATATTAACCAATGCTTACAATCTTTTTCCAGAGCAAAGGTAGATGTACATTAAAAATAAAAATCACTAATAATATCTTCTCCCCTTCTAAAATAGTAATTGTTTACTAAAGAAGTATCACCTGATATTTTTGAAACCTGTATCAATAAAATGCAAGAAGCACAAGTTAGTACTGACAAAATACATTTAAAATCTGTTTAGTTTTCTTAACTGTAAAAATGGGGGAAAAACTAACTTGCAGGTTGTCATAATTAAGAAAATGTGCTGTCAACACTGTAAATATTCAAAAACAGTAGAGTTATTGCTTTACTAATTATTACATATTACTAATAATTATTACTGTCATTATATATTATTATAAAAATAATAATCAAGATAGTTGTACACACTTAATGCTTAGTAAAAAGCAGTCAGCACAAGCACTGAGTACAAGGTATCAACTGACCTATCTCCAAAAAATCAAAGTAAAGTCAAATAAATAACACTTCACATGTAAGTTTTGTTGTAGACATTATCTCTAAAAACAGGCAGTGATTTCTTTCTTAGCTTTCACTAAGAAACCAGCATTATTTCTTAGCTTTTGCTTAATAATGTTTACCTTTTTTTAATATTTTAATGGTAAGAGTCTTCAGATAAATCAATTCTTTTGCCCTTCTTAGAATATTATTAAGAAAAACATAGATGTTCTTTAGGGAAATACTTAACTTTGTACAAACGGAGGCAGCCCCTCTTACTGTGCCACTGTGCAGCTCTCTGAGGTATTCAGAGAGACCTTATACGCATGTGTAGGACATTCCATGTTGCACACTGATCTCCCCCTATGCCTTCCCTATACCCAGTTGCCCCAGGGTCACCCCATGACCATGAAGTACACACCCATGAAGTACACACACCAGTGACAAAGTCTACCCTCGAGAAGAAAGCCACACAAGACCTGGGAGAACGTTTGGGATGTCAGCAGGCAAGTATGGGATTCTAGATAACTGGAGTAGAGTCTCTGGTTTGGAGGCAAGGGGTATGGGCACTAGGTGGGCAAATCCCCTGCAGAACTCTTACCCCTTGGAGAGGGAGCTCTCTAACGAGTGGAACTGAGGGCAAGAAGCCCAGCTCTTCAGACCTAAGAATTCTACTGTCCAAACTTCTTTTTTACTCCATCATAATTTGCACATCTGAAATCTCAATCTATCTTCCTTTAAAAGAAGTAAAACCTCTCTATTAATGAAATAAAATCTTACCTTTACTCCTGAAACAATGACTCCATCTGCTGACTTAACCATATTTTTAAAGAAATCTTCAAGTTTTTCTTTTTTATTTTTTCCTCGTACACTCAACTGAAAGGTAAATTTACATTAGCTTTTTTTTTAAATTACAAATGGAAAATAATGCCTCCATTATTTATTCTCTGGCAACAAAACAACAATCTCAAAATGATCCCATTTTTAAAAAAGAATTATTCCTTTATTGTAAGATTTTTATTTACTTTATTTTGCATAGAAGAAACAGGGTGTAGGCCAGTGGTGCAGGGGGTGAAAGGATTCACCAGAGACAGAGTGGGGAGCAGAACAGGCAGATCTACTGAAATAAACTGCTGAGGGGAGCAGCAGGTGAGACAGGAGAGGTCTGCTGCACCATGTGGGAAGCTCCTTGGCCTGGGATCGAACTCAAACTCATGCTGCAGTAGCTTCATAGTGCTGAGACTCAACCCCTTGCGCCACCAGGGAGGCCCTGATGCCATTTTTTTAATGTGATAATTTCATGATACTTATCAGTGACTTTCAAGGGAATTTTATCTCACTCCAAAAGATTCACATTCAGATGATCTACAACAAGGTCTAGATATCTCAAATTTTACAAGCATATGAGATAATTCTGTTACAAGCAGCCTTCTTACCGTACTGTCAAACATCACTATACAATACAAAGGAAACTAAAAATTTAATTCTGGAGTTCCCTGAAAAGTGAAATTTATCAGAGACAATATACCAGCAAATGATTCTGTAATAGCCTTGAAAATATAATCTGCAAATTCTTCCCTCCGAACTCATCCAAGCATCATCTCTTGTCCTGTTTTGGGGATCAGCAACTTAAACAGTACAAGTAACACCAAAAAATGACTAAAAGGGGCCTCCCTGCTGGTATAGGGGTTAAAGTCTCAGCACTATCAAGCTATAGCCAGCCACTGCGACATCAGTTTAATAACACCCAGGGAGCTAATTTTACCACATGGCACAGCAGACCTCTCCTGTCTCGCCTGCTGCTCCCCTCAGCAGTGTATTTCAATAGATCCGTCTCTTCTTCTCTCCACTCTGTCTCTGGTGAATCCTCTCACCCCCTGCATCTCTGGCCTACATGCTAGTTCTGTGTGCATAAATAAATAAAAATAAATCTAAAAAAAAAAAAAAAGAATAAGGCCTCCCTAGTGGCGCAGTGGTTAAGCACTGCACTGTGGAGTTGTCAGCAGCGGTGATGCGAGTTCGACGCCCAGCCAGGGAGATTCCCACAAGGCACAACAGACCTCTCCTGTCTCACCCACTGTGCCCCTCAGCAGTGTATTTCGGTCGATCTGCCTATTCTGCTCCTCACTCTGTCTCTGGTGAACCCTCTCGCCTCCCCATGCCTGTGGCCTGGACCCCAGCTTGTATGCATAAATAAATCTTAAAAAAAAAAAAAGAATAAAAAGGCATGTATGAATGGTACCATCAGGGAGGCCCCAAGTCAAAACTGAGAAGTGGTTAACTCTTTGACTCCACCCTTGCTGCATCAGGGTCCATCACTCTTTTCTGAACTTTAAATCCTATTTCCACTTACCACATTAAATCCAAATTAAAACGTATCTCTTCATGAAGCCTCCCAATGCACTCCGATTTTTTTTAGCTGCACTTTGGTATTAATTCCTCATTTAAAAAACCATTAATGAATGTCTATTACAGTCATGCACTGTGGTAGGTGCTATGAATATACAGATGATTAAGGGGTAGTCCCTATTCTTTTTTACAGATTTATTTATCTATGGATATAAGAACTGGGGTGTAGGCCAGAGGTGTGGGGTAGTGAGAGGATTTTCCAGAGACACAGTAGGGAGTGGACCAGGTGGATCTACTGAAGTATACTGCTGAGGGGGGCAGTGGGCCTGATAGGAGAGGTCTACTGTGCCACATGGGAAGCTCCCTGGCCAGGGATTGAACTTGTGCTGCAGGGGCTGCCAATTGCTTCATAGTGCTGAGACTTAACCCCTTGTACCATCAGGGAGACCCCAAGTCAAAACTTTGTTATAAATGATGAAGCAGGCACTCCAGGCTAAGAAAGAAGTAAAGACAAAGGGCTGCTAACAGGGTCAAAAATGCGGGAGAGGTTAATCAAGGATCTAGATGTACCTATGAGTCAAAGAACAGGTATAATGGGAATAAGGAAAAGTGTGAAAAAATGCTTTGTTTGGAGTCTCTAAAACTAGGCTTTAAGAACTCAGAAGTGAAACAGTCAGGGTGATGGTAAAGTCCTGGGTGTGGCCACTGATGATGCAGCAAGAACTGAGTTAAATATTTCATCTAGTGTTAAGTAGAGATAGACTATACCTACTGAAAACAGAAAAGGTGCACGGTGGTGCACGGTATGAAGAGGAATACTAAGGGCAATCACTCCTTATAGCAGTGATTGATTCTTATTAACTAAACGCTGAATAGGTTTTCTAGGTCTCCCATATGTCACATGACCTTAGCAGACTTCAAGATACCCTGTGACTTCAACAGCTCATCAATCCCATGACCCTCTGAAATATAGATAACAAAACTGCATAGATTTCTTTTACAGCTCCACAGAACAGGATACTAAAATCTGAAACATAGCACTAGAAACAACATTAAAATTTTTTTCAACTTTTAGCCTATAATCCTCTGTAGCCTTTAACATACTTCCCATTAGAGAATGTTTACAAAACACTTTCAAGTATATTTTTCCTAGGTTTTCTCTAAAACACCATTTACTACTATTAAAAGGGTTATTAGAAAGGATCATTATCATTCTTTCTTTTTTTAAAGATTTATTTATGTATACAAGCTGAGGTGTAGACCAGAGGTGTGGGGTGGTGAGAGGATTCACCAGAAACAGAGTGGGGAGCAGAACAGGCAGATTGACTGAAGTACAGTGCTGAGGGGAGCAGCGGGTGAGACAGGAGAGGTCTGCTGCACCATGTGGGAATCTCCCTGGCCAGGTATTGAACTCATGCTGCAGTGGCTCTGTATAGCTTCATAGTGCTGCGCTTAACCCGCTGCGCCACCAGGGAGGCCCCATTATCGTTATTTCTGTTAAGCATATATTGTAAGGAAAAAAAAAAATCTACCTTGGTGGGAGAAAATTTATGAAATCCTAAGATTTCTGAAAGGTATTTATAAAACTGATCTGATCCGAACATTTAATAATTTGACTCATTAACAAATATTTACTTTATATTTTAATTGTCAGGCACTATTCTAAAATAGTGAGGATACAATGACCAAAAAAGTTATTAAAGTCTTATTCTCAGACAGCTTACATTTCAGTAGAGGGAGAAAATGAATAAACAAATTTTAAAAATACAAGGAGATAATGAACACATAACCAAATTTTAAAATGTAGACAAATAATTTCAGATAATACTAAGGATTATGGCAATGAGATAAGAGTACTTGGAACATGAGGCTACTCTAGCTCAAGTGGCTTTGTACTAATTTAGTCACTTTATACCTATGTATATTTATACCTATGTTCCTCTGTCAAATTATTACTAAGATTTTAGCACAGGCCATAAATAAGATCCAGCAAAAACAAACGCATAAAGGTAAAAATAAGTATGGCAGTTTTCCATCAAAAATAATTCTATTGGGGCCCTCCCCGGTGGCCTAGGGGTTAAGCCTCAGTGTTGTCACCACTGCAGCCTGAGTTCAATACCAGGCCAGGGTGCTAACCCACATCTGGAGCAGCAGACCTCTCCTGTCTCACCCGCTGTTCCCCTTAGCAGTGTATTTCAGTCAATCCCTTGTTCTGCTCCCCACTCTCTCTAGTGAATCCTCTTACCCCTGCACCTCTGGCCTATACCCCAGTTCTTATATGCATAAATAAACAAACAAAAATCTTAAAATAAATAAGACCTTAAAAAAATTCTATCATGTGTTCTTTTGTACCACTTTTCAGCTTCTTATAATTCATGATCTAACAAGCATTATTTAAATTGCTAGTTATAAACAACCACATGCCTGTATCACATCACATTTATGCTTGTGAAAATATCCATGTCCACAGAGTTAATATTTCTGTGATCTTTAGTTACTTTATAACTTTTTAACTTTGTTTTCTTTACTGTTAGATTTAGACTATTTTATTGTCATTTGACAAAACTAAAACAGAAGGGCAAATTTATATACACGTAATTCTTTGATCTTGATGCTGACTTATAGGGAAATAAGTGTTCTGCAACATTTTTTTCTAAATTGATCTTGTAATGCAGATATATACCTAAAAAGCTGTATCACTCATTCACTAAAAAAAAAAAATGTATTGCCAGCACCATGCGTGAAGAAACCTTTAGCGAAATCTTGTTCAATCACTTCGGTCTCCCTTTCTGCACTATGGTGGAATTTTAGGGAGGAAGAGAAGGAGCAATCAGCACTGACGATCAGTTAAATAGAGATAATCAAATGATAACCACATTTCTTAAGACATTCATAACCCAGGATGAAAATTAATGATTCATACAAAAGCATGATTTGCCATCATTTCCTGAATGAATGTAGTCAAATTCTACTGAAATACTGCATTATTACTAAATTGAAAAATAACTTTTTTAACTAGGCTCTTTTCCAATGACTCTCTAAAAAATAAACCCCGATCACTGCTTGGACTATTCAATACTCACATCTTGATTATATTCCAAGAAGACATGGAAATTTAAATCTTTTCTCAAAATAGGATGTGCGGCCACACGACACAGGAACACTTCATGCATTGCAACAGTCTTCTTGAATATTGCCAAATATTCACTAGAAACAATACACAAAATTAAAAAACTGAATCAACTAGAAAGTCACATTGCAATGATTTTTTTCCACAAATACTATGACTTTTTCCAAATGCAAAATTAGAGATACATGTAAACAAAGGTTTTAGTTGAACTGTTAATGAAATACATAAAATTCAGCTCTGAAAAAGACTTCATGCTAGTTAATAGAATTTATTATATTTAAATGTTAATATTTTTAGGTTTAATGAACCTTTTTTCCCATGAAAATTGATGCTATTAAAGGTAACATGTATAGAGGTATTTGTTTTCAGTTCCAGAGAAAGTTTACTACAAATTATTTGGTATAATCTTAAAGATTCTGTATTTAGATAGCTACTGCTTTTAAACATCTTTGGACAAAAAGAATCAAAAATCAAACCTCAATAAGCATTATTTTCAACATTAATCATTATTTTCCTCTAATGACCCAACCACACAAGGAACACACCATGAAGAGACCAATTTCTGCCACTATATTTAAGAATTATTTTAAAAATATTTTAATTTCATCAGTGAATTGCAGAGTTCATACAGTAATACATGTCAGTTTGGTGGGGAAAAACACTCAAGGAAAGGCCCGATATTCTTTGCTTCAACTACGTGCAAGGAGGATAAGTTTTACATACCAGCAAACCAGCAGGACCAATGTTGGGAGAAGTTTGATCTCTGTGAGGGTAGTCATTCAGTGAAGACAAAAAAGAAGGATGCAGAGGATGGAGGTAGCAGTAGAATAAACCCAAGGTTCTCTGTTATCCAACCCCTAACCAGACCACAAAAGAATCATGATCAGGGCCACCGGAAAACCACAGATTCTTCAATACTAATTTGCTCTGCTAATTTCCGGTTTTCAGTCTCAGAAACTGTAAAAGTATACACATGTATCAGCTATTAGACTACTGCTGTACCAGCACTGACAGAATTCTTGTATCTGTCATCTTTCACGTAGATAAAGAAGATCTATTTGCTCATGTATTTTGTCAAGAGAGTTCAGCATTCTGAAGAGGAGTCTAGTAGCAGAGTACATATATGCTTAAAAAATGAAACTAAGTGGAAAACGAGAAAAAGAAATACATGAAGGGGAGAAATGACCAGAAAAAGAGTAATGGAGGTGATGAAAATGCAAGGAAAATTCTTTCCTTGTATAACTTTCAAAATACAGAGACTCAATATACAACAAATCAATTATTTCAAATGTTTAATGAAAGGAGAAAGGTTCTGTATTTTCAGCAAATACACTAAAATTCAATTATAGCTTAAGGGTTTAATAATTTCCAATACATATGAAACCATATTAAATAATCACTTAATGAAAAGCATTTAAAAACTATTTTCTCTTTACTTTGCTCCTATTCTTTTCCCTTCAACCAGAGGCCAAAAGCAGAGAAAAAGGGAGGTGATAAATAACACATACAACCTCTCCACACATATTTCTTTTAAAAGAAAACAAAATATATGCAAAGAGTTGCTCATCACATACTTCTATGAGAAATAGAAGTTTTTGGTATTACACAAATGTCAACAAAAGAGAACTAGGTTGGTAATGACTAAGGCCTTACAAATAAAAAACAATTTACAGGTTACTTTAAAAAATAATTACTTTCCTTTCTAATATATATATATATGTGTATATATATATACATATATATATATGTATGTATGTATTTTTTTTTAAATAAACTGTCAGATCCTCCGTTTTCAATTTTAAAAATCTATATAAAACATTAAAGAATTTTACGATGTATATAATTATTCCATAATTTTCCTGTGGGCTCTGATCATGATCGTTAATACTGGTTGTGTGGCTTAAACCTGTATCATCCAACAGTGTCACTATGGTGAAAATGATTATAAAGAGATGGGATACCAGAGAGCACAAAAAAGGGGTACTGAAACAAGCACAATTAATAAAAGCAAGAACAACAACAACAAAAAACACATACGCTTCCAGTTCCTGTTTCATCTTTGTGAATTCTTCCTTTGTCATGGACCCTTCTCCTTCTCCAAGCTTCTGTAGTTTTTCTCTTGAAGCATCAAAGTCAGGTCTTGGTGGTGCTGGTGGGATCTATAACAGAGCCAAATCACTAATTTATAGATTTCATTTCTTGCAGCAGTGGTACTACTGCTACCATGAAAGACTGCCTAAGAGCTAAAAACATCTCGAATTAACTAGGATTCAGGAATATCCCAATTCAGGACAGAGAACTTGATTAGGTCTAGAGGTTAAGATCCTTTAGGTCCTTTACATCAAGGAAAAAAATTTAACAGAATACTATTTTCCAGTATTAAAACAGTAGTTCCCAAACTATAAGCTATAAATTCCCACATGGCAACCCAGAATATTAAATGTGTACGTGTATTAAACTCCAACCATATACTAAATGATTATGATAGCAAATATACATATGATTTTTTAAAAAAGTATGTGTTAAGATTAAATAGAAATGGGCCTCCCTGGTGGTGCAGTGGTTGAGCGCTGTGCTGTGGAGCTGTCGGCAGCGCGCGATGCAAGTTCGAAGCCCAGCCAGGGAGAATCCCACATGGTGTGGCAGACCTCTCCTGCCTTGCCCGCTGTTCCCCTCGGCAGTGTATTTCTGATCTGCCTGTTCTGGTTCCCACTCTGTCTCTGGTGAACCCTCTCGCCGCCCCACGCCTCTGGCCTGTACCCCAGCTTGTATGTATAAATAAATAAATCTTTAAAAAAAAAAAAAGAATAGAAATGTATGTTTTAAATGCTTGAACTCATAGTAGCTTTATGCTATTGTGTTTTTCTTTTTAAATTAGTGAATGCTAAAAAAATTATCTTAGAAGGAAGGGTCTACAAGTAAGAATGACTAAGGGGAATGATGGAAGTAAAGAGCAAGTAAGAGGAAGAAAAGGTAAGTAAGGGAAAAATAAGAATGACTACAAAGGTTACATCAAAGAATACAAAAAGGAAGAAAATATCAGGTATAATTTAGTACACATTGATGCTTACACAGCATCTACTATGTTCCAGGCATGATGCTGAGCAATAAACATATAAAGATAAATAGGACATGATCTTGGTCTTTGAGGAACATTTAGTTTATGGAAGGAGAAAGTAATAAGAAAGTGTTCTCACATAAGAAGATGGGGGGAGGTGGAAATAGGATGGGAAGAAAAGGAGGAAATTCACAGTCGGTGAACACATTAAATATTGGCAAGGTGGAAGGTGGTGTACTAAGCAAGGGCATCAAAACTATGCATCACGTTCACCCCTCCATACCTTGTCCTATGCATTTCTTACATATGGCTATTCCTGAACTATATTCTTTATATAAACTGGTAATGGTAAAAACAAAAAACAAAAATGCACTGCCAGTTGTCTATCGAACTTTGAGTTATAGAAAGAAAAAGCAGCAAACGAATGAGGTCAGGATGATTTCAGAAATCTGAGTGTAGTCAACAGCTGAGTCACAACATCTGGTACAAACTTAGGATTGGCTAACCGCTTATGAAATCTTCCAATTCTAAATATCTGTCTACTTAAGAATTTAAAACCAGTATGGTTTGTAACATGTCCTTTAATAATCCCTAGGACAAGTCATCCATTTCAATTCTAATGAACAGAAAAATTTAAGTTTAAAGGAGGGAGCATAATATACTCCCATACTCCCAAACAAGACAACTCAGGACACAAGGTGGCAGCCAATTATGTTTTTTAATTGGCAATTTAAAAAATTATCAGTTCATTAAATATGCTAAATAAAATTTCAGCACATAATAAAGTATCTAAAAAGCTCCTAGAAAACTGGATTAAAATGGAACCTCAATACTTACAATGTAACCTGCATAGTCTTCATTTTCAACGAAGGAATCGTGCAGCCAGATAAATTCCTCATGTTGGCGGACAACAGAAAACTCATTTTGTTTAAAATTTGGCAATGAACTCTGCAACGATAGAGATTCTCTAAAATAAAAATCAAATTATACTAGAAAGTTTTTAATAAATATTTTATAAAATATATGAAAGATTTTCAGTGTTTTTAAACTCTATTATGAAAATCCTGACACATTTAAAAATTATCCTGGGAACTTGGAGAAAATAAATTAACAGCCTCTTACACTGTACTGCTACTGTTAATTAGATGTTATCCTTTTAACATATATCAAACTCAACTATGCAAACAAAGGAAAATAGATCCGCAATCTGAAAATGTGCCAGAGAACTGAAATCTGAAAAGATATTTTGTGAGTAGTAAATGATTAGTTGAAAGAACACAACAAAATTGAAAATAACAAGAATGGTAAGAGATATTAATAAAAGTCTGGTGGAAATTAAATTTGCATTATGTCTACGTTTTTGATTAATTTTTGAATGTTAATCTTAAGAAGTATAGCTTCTTTAAAAAGTACGTTTCCCTAAAACTTTTTTGTTCAAAGAGCAACAAATTATTAAACTATAATAGTCTCTAAATTAAAAACCAAAGTTCTAGTAAATGTATTATTACATATGTAACATTAGCACAATAAATAGCTAAAATAAGACAAGTACAAAATCATTTACCTTTGTGTGAACAGTGAATTTTACTTTATCTCTCTCACTAAGAGCATCAGAAATGTCCACCTGTAGAGCAGCATCACTTTGAAGATCTACATTAATTGCTTTAAGCTAGAAAAAGAAAATAAAGCTTTAACAAAATTTGTGTGCTTTTTTTATATTATTTCATTCTTCAATGTCTTTCATTCAGACAATACAAAAACAAAACTAAATCTTAAATCTAAAAAAAGTACTCAAGTTTATTTAACCTACGTATCTTGGGGAAGTGCTGAGCTGTGTATGTTATTATCTTAGCCAATTTTCATTATACACCACTCAATTATACTTCGCTTTATATGAGTTAATGTGCTAACCATGATTCACTGCAGTCTCACCCAAAAGTTAAACCTTTTTCGAACAAGATGGTCACTAAAGCTCAAGTGTTCTAAAATTAAGAAAAAGAATAAAAAGAATATTGGTTAAATAATTTTAACACTACCACTCATTTTAATTAAGGAATAAACAGTGAAACTAAAAGTTAAATATATCACATACATGTAAAATGCTAGGAAAAATGCTAACATGTAGCAAATACTCAATAACTACTGTGGTACAAATTAAATATCATTATTTACTCTGTAAGTATTATTACATTTGAAGGATTGGATATGTTCCCTATTTAGTCCTTTCATTTACTTTTCTATGAGAAGACTTTCCTACTTATAATTCATACATTTTCTCCCACCCTCCTTTAAAGCAAACAAACATAACATGTTTGGGCAATGTGGAGATTTTAAAAGAATCAAATACATGAAAATTTAAAATAAAGTCTTAGCTGCAAAGATATGAAATATTTAAAGTCAAACCAGTCTACTTCAAATTCTCTAGTTATAAAACCCAGACCTTATTTTGGGAATCTCTGCTAGTCATTAGCATTTCAAATTTCACCTACAACGTAATAGGAAAAAAAATGCTGGAAGCAAAAAAAGTTTATGGGAAATACAATAAAATGTGAATAGCAGCTGATTATCTTCTTTATATATTCCTTTATGCTTCTAGTTTTCCACAAAATGCACCTATTACTTTTATAAAAACGAAAACTGCCTTCTTTCAACATAACTCCTGTGATCAGAAGATGAATTTTTGAATTTTGTATGAAGTTTCTCATCAAATAGCATTAACTTTACTAACAATGGAAAAAAGTAACATACTATTTCATTTTGCACTATTGGTTACAGAATGAGTAGACATGCTTTTAAAAAAGTAAACACCATTGCATTAAGTTCCAACTTCAGATTCATGGAAGAAATTAATCAGGTTTAAACTGGGTGCTACTGGGGCCTCCCTGGTGGTGCAAGTGGTTAAGTCTCAGCAGTATGAAGCTAAGACCTCTCCTGCTTCTCTCCCCAGCAGTGTTTTTCAGTCAATCTGCCTGTTCTGCTCCCCTCTGTCTCTGGTGAATCCTCTCCCCCCTCTGGTCTACAGTCCAGCTCTTGTATGCAACAACAACAAAATAACAACAACAAAAATAAATTGCATGCTACTATTTATGATCGCTTTTAAAAAAAATTTATTGTTAACTTAAATAACTTAAATATTAAGTTATTTTCATTTAGCAAACAATTTTTTTAAGTTTATACTAAAACTTACATAAAACATGTAAAATGTCTAAAAATTTGTTATACTCAACCCTACATGTACTCCATTGTCTGATAAAAAAATAAGTTTTCTTTTCCATTTCCCAAATAACTCTACACTTCTGCAATATTGTAAACATTAGAGTCTATTTTGTTCTTTGATTTTCTTGCTTCTATTTCATTTCACCAAGTCTGTTCATATCTCTTCTTGAATTCCTCACTTTAATTCTAGGCCCATCAATTTGTCGCTATCTTCCCTTTGGCCCTTAAATATTGGTTTCCCCAGTCTTAGCAACACAGCCACTAGTAACATTAATAACAGAAAGTTACTAATAACATCTAAATTTATTAACTTCAACTCAACCTCTTGATCTAAGTTCCCAATTAGAACTTCAAGTTACTAACTAGACTTATCTACTTGGATGTATTCACTCATTTGAATGCCCTCAGTGTGCCAGTGACAGTCCTAGGTGCTAGGGATAGTGCTGTGAAAAGACTTAATATTTACGCTTACAATCTCTTTTGGCAGGGATTAGAGGACACAAAAGCACTTCAAATCCAATATATCTAAACCAAACTTATCTACCTTCCAACTTTGCTTGTCTCTCCTACATAACTGTTCATTTTCTCCTTCTTAGTCCTGTCCATGTACCTATTCAATCACTATGCCCTCTCTAGTTTATCTCCTAAACAATCTGCATTCCCCATCAGAATAAGCTACAATGCTATTTTCTTCTGGGCAGGCATAAATCTTTCCCAGCTTAAAATCCCTCAAGACTTCCCACTGCCTGGAGGCTTTTATCATCATGTGACTTACATTCTATTTGTATTATCTATACCTACCTTTGCAATCCTGGCTTCTTGTAAAAACAAACGCTTCAGGTGAATTTACCTACACATGCTATCTTCTCTGCTGGCAAGCCTTCCTCTTCCCTGAGAGCCTACAAAATTCTTGCTCCAGGGGCCTCCCTGGTGGCGCAGTGGTTGAACGCTGCGCTGTGGAGCTGTCTGCAGGGCGCAATGCAAGTTCGAAGCCCAGCCGGGGAGAGTCCCACATGGTGCGGCAGACCTCTCCTGCCTCGCCCACTGATCCCCTCAGCAGTGTATTTCTGACCTGCCTGTTCTGCTCCCCACTCTGTCTCTGGTGAACCCTCTTGCCACCCCACGCCTCTGGCCTGTACCCCAGCTTGTATGTATAAATAAATAAATCTTTAAAAAAAAATAAAGTTGGGCCTCCCTGGTGGCACAGCGGTCGCTGTGCTGTGGCGCTGCCCGCAGCGTGCGATGCGTGTTCGACGCCCAGCAGGGGAGAATCCCACATGGTGCAGCAGACCTCTCCTGCCTCGCCTGCTGCTCCCCTCAGCAGTGTGTTTCTGATCTGCCTGTTCTGCTCCCCACTCTGTCTCTGATGAACCCTCTTGCCGCCCCCCACCTCTGGCCTGTACCCCAGCTTGTATGTATAAATAAATAAATCTTTAAAAAAAAAATAAAGTAAAAAAAAAATTCTTGATCCACATTTAAAGCTTATCTGATTTAGAGGCCAGTATAGTGGTTAGAGACTAGAACCAAGAGCCAGACAAGCCTAGTTTGAATCTAGCTTGTACTGGCTAACTGACCTTGGGCAGGTTATTAAATCTCTGTGAACCTATTCTCCTTGTGGGTAGGAGCAACAGGAGCAGCTACTTCACAAGGATTTGAGAATTGCTTTGGTATATGTAAAGTCCTTGGCATGCAGTAAAATGCCAGGTCAGTGTGTAGCTACTGTTGTCGACATTACTCCTCTTTCTCCCAAAGTTAAACACATTATCTCTTTAGTAGTTCCATGACACTTTATCATAAATTCTTCACTATATTGTGAGGGTTTCAGGGAAGGGACTTATTCTGTCAACATTCATTTTATCCTCTGCCAATGCCATCGATGCTATATTTTGATCTGAAATAACTATCAATAAATGCTGAGTAGGTTCAAATGAAAATGCAAATATCTCAGCCAAGTCTTGAAAGATGAATTCAAATTTCTTTGAGGAAAAATAAGTGAGAAAAAAGGCACTGCAGAGAAGCACAATGAAGTCTCTAAAGTGCAAAGATGCTTAGGCAATGACATGACAACTATCAATAGAGTATGCTGAGAGGGGGGCATAATTAGAAATAAAGCCAGCCTGAAAGGGTCATGAGAGGTGTCAAATGCTAGCCTTGGACCTTACTGTGAAAGTAAGAGTCCAAGTCAGTCTTTTTATCTAATGGTAACATATGATTTAACCATTTTAGGTAAGTAACTAGAAGTAAAGTGAAGGTTGGATTGGATAGTATAAAGACTGACAATAGAGATCAATGACCAGTATTGCCACAATTCAGGCAAGAGACAGAAAACGAAATATGGGATAAACATTTCTCAGGTGAAATTAACCAACTGTTCAGATATGGAGATGAAGGATATGATTCAGAAGTTTTTTGGCAGCATGACTGGAAAATGATGACATTAATGAAGATAAGGAACACAGAAGACTAGAAATCCAAGACAGGTGTAGTTACTCCACCTGAAGTAATTTTGAAAATAAACATATTATTCAAAATTTAAATCAAATGCTGAAGAGAATTATATCATTATGCAGCTACCCACTAGTCTTAATTAACAAGCACATCAGAGAAAACTATGCAGTTCAGAGGGTTCATTTGTTTACTAAATAATATGTTATTGTCCTTAAAGTGAGGGAAAAATACCCATTATGCAGAGATGTGGCTGAAGAGATCAAATAGGGCCAGTAATTTTTAATACTGTTTGTCCTCCTTCCTTTTCATTGTTATTACTTTTTATTGAGGTACCCTTGGTTTGCAACAGTGAATATAATTTAGGGATATAGGTTACACCTCTTCAGATGAATGTTACCATACAACACCTACCACCAAAGCTCTCAAAATCCTCCATATCATAGTCCACTGGGCCTCTTCCCCTTTGCTCCCCTCCTTTCAACCTCCCCCCCACTCTGCTAGTTTTAATTTTATAGCCAGATTTCTAGGGTTTGTTTTGGTTAATTTCATCTGTTTTTGTTTTGTGTCTTTATAATCCAAATGAGTGAAACAATGTATTTCTTTCTAATACTGTGTATTTAAGAATACTGTGCATTCTCAAAGCCTGCTTTTTAAGTTTCTGACAAAACAGTATTTTCTTAAGGCTGCCAAGATTCTCTTCTGTTCCAAATACATTGATGAAAATTTAAAGCTGCTCAAAAATTTTTAAATATTGACTTTAATTTTGCTACCTTCATACTTTGTAAGAAGTGCCTGTATTATTATTTCTGCATCTGTGATACCCCTTCTGCAATTCATATCAAATATGCACTACACGTTTTTTCTCTACCTTTTCTTAAAAGGTTAAATAAGATAATCTAAAATAATCAAACTAATCTAAACTCTTTCTTAAAGACTGAAAAAAATTATCTAAACTAAAAGTGCAACACCTAAAAGTTCTAATTATGGCAATTTATTTCTATCAGGACAAACACAGTATAAGGAAATTTAAACAAGTCAGATGTTTCTGTTCCTTAAATGAGTAAATACTACGATAACTTTGTGTAGTTATATTCAAAATCAGTGCACTCTTCCTTGGTACTTGTTTAAAAGTTATCTGTCCTTCCACCTCAAGAGATTCTGATTTACTAAGTAAGGTGTAGACCCAGAAACTTGTTTTTCAGAAGTCCCAGGTGCTTCTGATGCAAGTATTTCAAGGCCACTTTAAGAAATATATGGCCCTGGGCCTCCCTGGTGGTACAATGGGTTAAGTCTCAGCACTATGAAGCTATCAGCAGCCACTGCAGCATGAATTCTATCCCTGGCCAGGGAGCTTCCGACATGGCGCAGCAGACCTCTCCTGCCTCGCCCACTACTCCCCTCAGCAGTGTACTTCAGTAGATCTGCCTGTTCTGCTCCCCACTCTGTCTCTGGTGAATCCTCTCACCACCCCACACCTCTGGCCTACACCCCAGTTCTTATATGCATAAATAAATAAATCTTTAAAAAAAAATGTGGTTCTGCGTCAGAAAAAAGGTTTCAAGTTCATCTCTCCCACTCATTGGTTGCCTGATGTGAGCTTACTTAGTTTCTAAATTTCAGATTTCTCATCTGTAAAGAGGGATACTAAAAGCTTCACAAGGGTCAGGAGAGTTAGTGAAATAATTTTGATATAGTGCTCAACCTAATACTCAGCGGTAATTGTTACCATGATTCACTCAGTTCCACAGGAGAAAAACAAAAACTGGACTTGTGTACGTATTCATGGCATTCTGACTGCTTTCACAGTAATGATTTTTTCCATTTTCATAATAAAATTTTCATCTACAAGATTCTACAAGAACCTACTGGTAAGGCATGTTCATTTTCTTCCTCTCCTTTTAATTTTGTAATATATGGAAAGACTTTTTTTGACACATTACTTAAATGCTTCTAGTTCCAAACCAAATCTTACTAAAGACATAATGCCATGAACACAAACATTCATCAGAAAATACTGTACTTTCCACACCAACATACTTAATAATTTCACTAAACATTAGTCAAAAACACATTAGAAAACACAGAGCTGTGTTTCCTTTTCTTGGTAAGCAGGAAAAAAAGACACAAAGTGGTCATCTAAAGAAAGAAGATCACATGCTTGATATTTAAAAAACCAGTTCCTTTTTTTATATTTAAAAAACCAGTTTCTTGTGCTATAAAAAGCCAGTGTCTTGTGAAATTTCTCTCATTTCACTAAAGAAGTCTACTGGTTTCCCCTATGCTAATATCCCAAAAATAATTTGTAAGTGGTCATTCAACTCCACTATCTTATCTCAGAAGAAACACGTACACATTTACACACACAGTTTTAAAATTCATTAAAAACTAAAATTTTTAGATATAACCAGAAATACTATATGACGCTTTTGCACCAACTGGAAATTCTAAATGATGCTTTCGTATAAACTGAGAAATGTGTAATTTCTCAGGTTGCAAATAACACTATTTGCAAAAGAAAAGCATGCAGCACCCTCTGCATCTTTCTTACCATTTGAAAACTTTATACAGGTCTTCAGCTACAACTACCTCATCTCTTACTAAAAAATAGTAATATCCTATGAGAGGATTTTATCACCTGCCAAAAATCACATTATCTAAGATGAACTAGTAAAAGCAAAATGGAAAACTAAAGCGCAGACTGGTTAATGTGAAGGAACCATGGAGACTTGCTGGGATGCAATAACCATATAGCAACATTTTTCAAGTGCTCGCTTGTACAAAGGCACTACACAGATAACCACCTTTTCAGCCAAGGCGAATGGGGCGAGGGCAGCAGGGAGGAATCGAGTCCCAAACACCCTTTCTGAAGGCAATACAAATCGCCTCAGAACACCACTAAAAGAACTCTGCAAGAGGATTTTTTTGGACATTAAGAAAAGTAAAGGTACTGAGGGCTACCAGCGCTTTGCAAATCTGGTACGATACTGGAGAAGCGTTTAAGATTCGGCAACCATAAAATTCCTTGTAAAAAGAATAGTACAAGCTTGTACTATATCTTAGAGAGAAGGGTGGGCAGGAGCGAGTCCGAGAAGTCCACAAGGGGAGAAAATTGGGGGTGTCTCCAGAAAGGTCCGAGAAGGGGTTTTTATAGCTCCCAAAGCAGTGGGCTTGAGGGTGTCCAGCTCCCGTCTCCATCTCCACTCCCTACCGGCACCCCGATCCCGGAGGGGGAGGAGGTCCACCTGAGATGGAAGTGGGGACAAGAATGCTGCCGCGGGTCTCCGGGAAATCAGAACAGAGCGTCCCCGAGGGAGGAAGGGCTGCAGGAGGGCGGGGCGCGAGCGAGGAAACCGAAAGAAAGCGGCGGGGAGCGGTGCCTCAGGGCCAGGGACCCCTCTCGGCAACACACCGGGGGGTTGAGGCGGAGGGAGGGTGGGTTCCGCGAGCGAGAAGAAGGCAGAACTTACTCCGCGGTCCTCCTCCGAGAGGAAGTCGGGGCCGTCGTCCAGGCCTTCCTGTGGGGTCGGCGAGGACCAGCATGCCAGGGAAGAAGGTAGAGTAGGGGAGACACAAAGGGAGTCATTAGTGTCAGACCAGCGCAGCCCCCGCGCCCGCCCCGCGCCCGTCGCCCCCACCGCGCGCCCGGGGCTCGGCGCCGCTGAGAACACCTACCATCATGGCTGCACCGAGGCGAGGGACGGCGCAGGCGCGCACTGCATCGCGGGCCGGAGGGAGTTGGTGGCAGCGGGAGTGGGCGGGGCCTCGTATAAGCCCCGCCCCCCCGCCGCAGCGTAGAGGGCCTGGGTCCTCGAGAGAGAGGCGACCGCTGACTCTTCGATGAAGGTCCAAGCATCCAAGTTACAGAGGGCTGGAAAGCCCAGACCCACACGGACGAGGATAGCTGGCGACTGACCCGCTTTGACCCGGGAAAGGCTGAAGGCCTCCGTGGAGCTGTCCAGTTCCTTTTCCTTCAGGGTTGCAGCGAAAAAAAAGCACCCTCTGGGAACCACAATAAATCATCTACTCTTTATATTATGCCACGCGATAATTAATGACAATTAATATTTTGGCCGTATAAGTTGTTGGAGCTAGTGGCCTTCACAAAGCCAGCAGTCAGGGATTGTAATCAAACTTTTACTGCTGGCAAGGTAATAACTAGCTCGGGTTTTGGACGCTAATAATTGAGCACTATAAAAATGAGCTGTTCTTTTCCTTTATACGAAAGAATTTCCTCAGACGTACTCTAACTGTTCAGCATCCCATAGGCTCTTCAAATAAGACAAAAGTATCCTTAACCTCTGCCCCATTTCACCTATCACACACACACAGAAGCAATCTTGTGCTTTTATTCAGTTAACAGCATGGACATCTTCAGATGTTCAGGCCAGAAACAGCACAGTCCTATTCAAATTCTTCCTTCTGCTCCCTCACTCATCACATCATTTAGTAACCAAATCCTATTGCTTCTATAACTGATTATCTGTTTTTACCTCTTAAATTGGTCCCATTCCTCCCCCCAAAACCCCTGCACAGCAATTTCTCTCAATGTCTCTTCTCTGGACCTTTGTGATACTCCCCTAACTTCTCTTATTTTCAACTCCCCTAACTTCTCTTATTTTCAACTCTCCTTCATTCTAAACACTCTTCCAACTTTTCTCTTAAGACACAAATATGATGATTTTGCTACTTCCCTGTTCAATAATCTTCATGTCTCCATTGCATAAAGGTCCAACGCCTCAGCCTGTGATCCCAGGGTGAGGAATCATTTGACTTCCTATTTTGTTAGGCCCTCCCTCCTATCTTATTGAATTGATGTTCTCAAAGCAATAATGTTAACTAATTAGTATTTTTTTGTGGAAAGAAACTTTAATACAATTAGAAAAGACAGAGAAGACAAAGAATATAGTATCTAAGTCAAACACCCTAAACTAATATTTTCATGAGAATTGTAGACTTCATTTTGAATATAAAGAGAACTGAGGCATAGAGAGGTTAAGCTCTGTTCCAACAAAGGTTATTCTCCAATACGGAAGTGGGGTAGTGTTTTGTTTTTTCGTTTGTTTGTTTGTGTCTGTCTTTTATTTCCCAGTGGATTGTAATAACAACTATAGTGCTTTTTACTGGGAGTCATGAGGCATCATGTAGCATTTTTCCAGTAACTTGTTGCTGGTAAAAATACCAATATTTCCTGAAGAATTGTTTTTGGATTGAAAGTCATACCCGTAAAGTTTCATTTCCTAGGTGGAAATGGAGCGGAGCTACAGTTAATGAGATAGAATTGTGCACAACTGACAGGAGGGTTATGTGTGTGTCGTTGTGGACAAAGGTTGGAAAGTACTACATAGGACCACTTCAAATACCTCTGATGATTAACCCAGGGCTTTAAATTTCAACATTTAAGTGAAGTCCGGAAATCTTATACAGACACTGAAATTCTCAAATGCAAAAACTTTAAAATCACCGGTTCTGAACAAAAAAAGACAAGATTTAAAATATAAGTAGCTAGCTAAACTTATCAACAGGCTTACAGTAACAACTACAGTTAAAATCAATAGCTAAAAATTCACATGAACAGAAAACTCAACTTGTAATAATAAGGGTGTTCATTAACACCTGAGCCTTTCTTTCTGGGCAAAGGTCTCAGGCTATATTTTGTGAATGATAAAAAGGAATTATCAGTAACTGATATTAACAACTGTCAAAAAGTCAGTTAAAAGCTAAGGGGGAAAACTGTTAAGGACTCTCAAAAGAAATTAAGATTTTGTATTTTTCTACTACTTATAAAATATGTCAAGAAGATATTAAAACTGAACAAACCACTCTTCTAATACTTTTAGCCAAATAATCTATTTTTATCTTGTTTTGATAGACTTCCATGAAGTTATTTCTATATAAATTTCATGAACAAATTATGTTGACTCACAATCTAATTACTTCATAGGTTTGGCTACTTGAAAGTAAAATGTTATGATTATGAATCATTGCCCAGTAATGTGCTTCAAAAAACAAATGTAGTGGAATATTTCAAAGAACAGTAAAACTTTAGAGAAAAATGAGTGAGTTACTTATAAATTTTGGAAATCAAAATTTGGGTTTGCTTTGAACATATTCATCAAACAATAATCAAGCTTTTCCTTTAAGCTTTTCCAATGCCAAGAGAGACCCTACCTACCCTACGATTACAAAAATATCCACAAATGTTTTTCTAGTAAGTTTTTGAATTGAAAGTTATTGACTTCAATTAATGAAACAAATCAAATAAATAAAATTAACTTGTCAACCTCATTGCTCCTTAATTTTACCCCATAATTTAGATGTTAAAAAAATGCAAACCAGCCCTCTTTCTGCCCGCTGGTGTCTGTGACTTCTCTTTTCCTTTTACTAATAAGCCTATCCTTTTATAATGTAAAAAAAAGCAAACCACACTTAATTTATTTAAATGAATCAGTAAGCAAGCCTGCAGTCTAGAAAGTCAAAAACATTAAAGTTATGTCTCAGCAGAATGAGGGTGGAATGGCTAATGTTTCACAGTTGAAAATTACTCTCTGAAACCATGAAACTCCCACTTCCCTGGATTCAGACCTGTGAACAAGCACCAAATAGTGAACCAGCTAATCCTGACCCTAGGACTTGAGAGGATGAAGAGAAATGACTTGGTCTCTACAGAACCCAGACCTCAGGGCACAAACAAAATTATTGATTAATGTCAGCATCTCTAATTCTATTTGGAAGCCAAAGATTATTGAACTGACAACTAGCACTTTCTTTTGCTCATCTTATTATGCACTCTTAAAGGAAGAAACACAGAGTACAGTTTCATTTTGCTTCCATGCCTAGAATAACAGCACAACATGTATTAAATTATTTCTAAGTTGCATTTCGATATTGAAGATTTGATGACTCATTCTCCCATCACAGAGCTGTAATGGAGACCCAAGACATAAAACCTGCAGAAAATAAAGGAATGTGCCTGTAATATGACACTCATAAGTGGTCAGCAAAATTAATACTTGAGTTCAAGTTCAAAATTCCTTATCCCCCTATGCCCATATATAAAATGCTTTAGAAGAAAAAGAAACCAAAATCTATATGGATATATTTTCCCTCGTGTTTTGTCATATCCCATTATCTTATTTGATGATTTAGTCCACACAGAAAAGTAGCAACAAGTGTGCAAATCTTTCAATTTATTTGAAGTCATTCTAGTGGAATGACTTTCTTTGCATTCTAGATATAGTGCAGTAGACTAAGCTCAACTCTCTATTATATATCAGAAGAATGCTAACCAAAGATCATTCCGATTTTTTTAAATCAGAAAACTTTCAGCATCTAAAATATTTTGTTTCCAAAAATTGTATTTTACTCAGATTTTCAAGAACATACCTGTGGGTTTTTCTTAGTTAATAAAAAAAGAAATTAAAAGATTTTACAAAGTAATTCCACTTTATACAGCATGTAAGTCATGGTTTCACTATTTAAGAATTTCATAAATTTCAGAATAAAAAGTACACTCATCTCTAAAACGACATTTTACTACTTCTCCAAGGTTTTCCCTTCTTTTCTGTGTGTGTGTGTGTGTGTGTGTGTGTGTGTGTGTGTGTGTGTGTTTTCACTTCTACTTTTTTCTGTATTTTGGAGTCTGGAAAATTTTTTAAATCATTATCTGCAAAGAATGTTGATTTAAAATGTCTTCAGCAATGATAAGCCTAAAAGATACACAAAAACTGGGCCTCCCTGGTGGCACAAGGGGTTAAGTCTCAGCCACTGCAGCAGATCAGGATGCATCCCTGGCCAGGGAGATAACAACCCACGTGGTGCAGCAGACCTCTCCTGCCTGGCCTGCTGCTCCTCTCAGCAGTGTATTTCAGTCAGTCCACTTATTCTGCTCCCCACTCTGTCTCTAGTGAATCCTCTCATCCCCCTACCCCCTACACCTTTGGCTTACGCCCCAGCTCTTGTATGCATAAATACATAAATCTTTTTTGAAAAAAAAGATACACAAAAACTTGGCAACTTCAAATCATGTTTGGATATTCCCTGTACTCACAGTGCACTATCTTCAATACTGTATGTTTCCATATTTGGAGATTGAATTCAGGAGATGAGTAACCCCTGGTCTTCTTTTAGTCATAATACATTGATTTTTAACACTAGGTCCCCTTATTCTTTTCATCAAATAACTGATAATTAACCTTAAGATTGATAATTGCATTCATTTTGCCAACAAATGGTTCACCTTTTATAATATTTCAATACAGATGATGTCTCCCTGTTGAAATTTCAATTTGTTACAGGTTTGCACACTCTTAAGTGCAACAAGTGAGAGACACTACAGCTTTCAAAAAAGTGTTGCAGGAGTATTAACAGGTTTCTATAAACATGCTTTCTAGAGCCTTTGTTACAAAAACCACTGTATTGTACACTTTAAAAGAGTGAGTTTTATAATATGTGAATTATATCTCAATTGTAAAAAGAATGACTGGACTATAGGGGATTTGTTTTATCAGGATCTTACACATCAGATGTTTAAGAAAGATATTCCAAAAGATCACTGCATTCTTTTCTGGGAAAAAAAAAATGACCATGTGCTGCATAAGGGAGAATGAGCAATGTTTACAAAAATGGCTGCAGGCCTTTTAAGTTATCCCCAAAGTTCTGATCTTCATAATGTTTAGAAGACCTGTTCCCTCACCCAGCTGCTTTAATTTTTCTAGGAATAGCTTAGTTCTTTAAGACCTAAGAATACCTGGGCAAGATTCCTTTTATACAAAAGACTATAGGATTAAGCCCCAGGGAGTTGTAAGGTGGCCTCAACCTCTGTCATAGAAGTCCCAAGAAAGGAAACACTTGCAGCTTTTAGAACAATAGGCCTAGAAATACCCCATGATAACCTCTGGTGTTATATCTAAAAAGATATCACCAAATCCAGAGACATCTGGCATCTGGATTTTCTCTTACATTGCCTTCTAGGACTTTAATAGTTTTCCATGGTCCATTTTTGAGTTAATTTTTGTGAAGAATATGAGGTCTGTGTCTAGATTCCTTTTTTTTTTTTTTTGGATGTGAATGTCCAATTGTTCCAGCACCATTTCTGAAAACTCAAATGACTTTAAATAAATTTACATGTATGTAACACAAATGCCATGATAATATACGACAAAACAAGATAATACAAATGACAGCTGCTTGAATAGCTCCAAGTCCTTTTGATCCAGTCATTTCACCCAAGTTCTCATCCCTACTGTCTCTGAAGTTGCTTGGAACTTAGTCTGTTGTTGGTGTTCTCTGGTGGAGGTCTTTCTTCCAGGAATATTGTAACTCCTTTACTAAGTTTTTTTTGTCTTTTCCTTGCCTCATCTCCTCACTGGAGCCTGCCTCAATCTCTTCTCTAGAAGCACCCATCTAGATTGCATGTGAGCAGATATTCTTGAAGGAAGACAGCCATGCAAGGGCTGATGTTCTAGAGAAGAATGATCTAAGCTGGATTTTAATACTTCTGAATTTAAAATACACTGATTTGTTCCTTCCTATGGAGAAATCACCCTGTATCTTTTTTTAACCAGGTTGTAGTCTCCTGGCATTGTGCTGGGTCCCTCTCAGGATCACTTCTGGCCTGCAAGACACCACTGCACACACATTTAGGGAAAAATCACCCTTCTTCTAGAGGCCTTGCATTTCACAGCGTGACTACAGACCTCAGTCCCAATATCCCGACATCTTGGTTTAGCCCCCTTCCTTCCCTAGCTGCTTGTTCTCAAGCCCCAAATTCTCCTTCATTTCTTATAGAGCCATTCAGCACTTTCTTTCCTGGCTCAGGCCATTCAAGTTATTCCCAAAGGTTTCATCATCATAATTAAATTTTAAATGGTCCCTTAAACTCTAACAGTCATAACTAAGGAAGGAAAACCCGGGTTAGTTTTGAACTTTCCCCCCTGCTACATATACTCTATATCGATAGTGATAGTGTGATGATAATGATCAAGATAATCATGATAGTCCTGAATATGCTTAAGTTATTGAATAAAGAAAAAAATGGTCTTCTCCAAGAAAATCAATGATTCTTCCTTTGACATGTAAGAGATTGTATGTTACACTCCTTTTACTATAGAAATCAGAATGTCTAAAGTGTTTTTGCATCTCAAAATTAAAACTGCTTTACTCTACAATTACGTTTTGCAAATACATATGTATGGCAGAGAGCCAGTAAGTTCCTAGAAAACAACAGGATGGCAACACAGCTTTATGAAGCATATGGATTGTCATAGTCATCACATTCTCTAACAGACTATGGGGAAGCTAGAGACAATGGCCACATCTTTGACCTAATGTATTTCTGCAGTTCTAAGATGCACTGACAGCATTTAAGAGGATGTTTCACACCAATTGTAAGCTATATCCTGATTGCAGAACTTTAAGATGAGAACAATAAAACTGTATCTTAAAAGTATAGAATAGTACACTTCCTGTTTAGGTCCTCTACAGCACATTCTGCCATTTCCTGCAGAAAAAGTGATTGTTGTTAAATACATGTTGTTAAAAACATCCTCTTAAATGCTGTCAGTGCATCTTAGAATTGCAGAAATACATTATGTCAAAGATGTGGCCACCTGCACAATAGTCTTTCACATAGAACCATAGCATATCTAGGTATGAGGTTAACTGAACAGTCTTTTTCTGACATCTATGGAATGTCAAGAATTTGGAGAGGATATGAATAGTAGAGATCAACTTCTCTAAGCTTCAGTTTTCTCATCTATAAAATGGGTAAAATAAAGCACCACCTTCCCAAGATTGGTATAAGGAAAAAATAATAATACATTTAAAGGGCTTATCAGGGCGTCCCTGGTGGCGCAGTGGTTAAGCACAGAGGTGACGCGAGTTTCACGCCAGGCCAGGGAGATTCCCACATGGCGCAGCAGACCTCTCCTGCCTCACCGGCTGCTCCCCTCACTAGTGTATTTCCGGCGATCTGCCTGTTCTGCTCCCCACTCCATCTCTGGTGAACTCTCTCACCACCCCACGCCTCTGGCCTGTACACCAGCTTGTACGCATAAATAAATAAACCTTTAAAAAAAATAAAAGGCTTATCATAGTGCATGGAACATAATTCTGTCACAATTCTGCAGAAATTCAGAAAGAACTGCAATGAGAGGCTGGGGGTTATTTATTTCTGTTATTATATGATCCAACTCAACAAACATGGAATGATCATCTACTTTATGGTAAGTATTGGATTGAGAGTTGGTGTAGGAGGAAGTAAAGAGTGCTGTGGTTATTTTGGGAAGAGAAAGCTGGTGAGAAATATTGAAATATTTAATTTTATTAACTGAACTTTGAGTTAAATATCAAGTATGCGATCTTGGAATTACTGAATGTATTAAACTTTAAATAGCATGTGACATTGCTCTAAATATACATATTAAGTTTAATGTACAGTGGTTTTCTTTGAGAGAAAAATTTTTATTAAAAAAAAGGTGATCTCGGGCCTCCCTGGTGGTGCAACGGGTTAAGCACAGCACTATGAAGCTATCCAGGGACACTGCAACACGAGTTCGATCCCCGGCCAGGAAGATTCCCACATGGCGCAGCAGATCTCTCCTGCCTCCGTGCCGCTGCACCCCTCACCAGTGTACTTCAGTCGATCTGCCTGTTCTGCTCCCCATTCTGTCTCTGGTGAATCCTCTCACCACTCCACACCTCTGGCCTACACCCCAGCTTGTATGTATAAATAAATAAATCTTTAAAAAAAATTTAGTCTCAGGGAATAGAGAGCTAGTCCATTCAGGCCTTCAGTGTCCTGGTGGTGATTTTGTCCCTCAGTCATATAGATGATGACTCCCATGCCTGACACTGCATCCCAGTCCACAGCATTCAGCATGGCTTGAGATGTGGTTTCAGACAGATGTTCTGGATCCATGATGGGCTCCCAGAGAGACACAAACGTCTTATGTATTTGTTCAGCGCAGGTGCCACTGGCCACAGTCATCAGTCACCATGGGGTAGACGATGAGTTGTAGAGAGCAAATGAAGAGCTTCAAGGTCTTCGGGTCCAACCCAGCAATGACCGGCTCTGTGTAGGGGCTGAAACAATCCTCATACAAGAGGTTGGCCAACAGGCTCATGAGGGTGTAAGGCTTGATCTGCCCACCTTCCTTCAGTTCATGCCTCTGGGCCCTGCCATAGTCTTGACTCTGAGCAAGGTCCTCTCTCTTGCTCAGGTAGTACTCTGAGGGATTTTCCAGCAACTCGTGTGGACTTAAGAAACTGTAACACTTACATTTTAAAATTCCCCCTATATAAATCATGTCAAAGAAATGCAGAGCACAGGTCATAGGTTACAGGGAGAATTGCTCCAGGATAGGATGTGTGTTTGAGCTGAGGACACTTGAGAAAGCTTCCTTTCAAAGACCTCCTTCTCTTTGTTTTTCCACAGATTCTGAGATCCCATCATTAGGTGAGTACAATTCTGACACCAATTCTGTTGTGTGGGATTTTCCCTACACCAAGCAATTCTCTGACACCATCTGGTGTCTTACAATTCAACTCAATTCTGATACTACCTACCTAGAGGTAGCATCAGATTTCACAGCTTAAGGGCTCAGTCCCTCAAGTTTGCTCCTATTCCAGGCACCAAATCAAGTCCAGATTGTAACCTGTGCTTCTGACTAGCTGGCTATAAATCACAGGTTCTCACGGCCCCCTCCATGGGTTCAATTAATTCGCAAGAGTGGCTTAGGAATCCAGTTTACTCACTAGATTATTGGTTTACTACAAAGGATATTAAAAGATATGAATTAACAGCCAGATGAAGAGATACACAGGGCAAGATCCAGAACAAAGGAGTTTGGGGTTCAAACTCCCCATGGAGTTTAGGGTTCAGCATGGTGGCAGCTGGATGCGTTCTGGTTCACTAACCTGGAAGTTCTCTGAAACTTGTCCTTATTAAGGATGGAGACCTCATTATATAAGCATGATTGATTAACTATGTATGGTGACTGCACCTGAGCAGAGAAATCCTTCATTGTGAAAAAATAAACAAGGATGTTTAAAAAACGAAAATTCACACATTAAAAAAATTATTCGCTGCTGGGGACTAATTCAACTGCCAGATCCCTTCTCTCCTGGGATATTAGAGGAGAGACCTGAAAATTCCAGCCCTCTAATAACCTGGCGGGCATCCTCTGACAATTAACCCCCATTATTAGGGAGGTCCAAAAATCACTCATTAACATAACAAAAGATACCTTAATCACATTCATCACTTGGGAAATCCCAAGGATTTTAGGAACCTGTTTGCCAGAAACATGGAGACCAAATTTATGTCTTAATATTCAATATAAATCACAATATCACAAAGAATCATCATTAGATAAGACCGGGAGTTTTTTACTAAATTATATTTAATCTTGTATAAAGAATTTTCCATTTGCCATCTAGATACATCCTCCGCTCTTCTTTGCTCTGTAGTGTCTGAACCCTAAGAACTAGTTCAATGCCTTTGACTTTCAGTTGGGTTCAACCAGTGAAGATCCCCAACAAAGATCAGAGGAAGAGAAGACAGTGATGGTGGGATTATTATTGCGTAAGCTTGGGTTGCTTGGATTTCTCACTAGAAAGTCAACTGCTACTCTCATGTCAGGCAACTCTCCAAGTTTCTCTGGAAAGTCTGCTCCCTCCTTTTGTCCTCACAGGCACAGTGGTGGGGAAGCCCTGGTACTGCCATCCCTTGTTCTCTCCCTATTCATTGCACAAACTTGTGTAAATAATATCTTGTTAAACTCACCTTGTCTTATCCTTATTTGAGTGTGCCATCTGTTTCCTCCTGGGACTTTGACAGATAGACCTTGATAGAAGCAATTTACTAAGCTATTATTGGCCATGACATCCAATTATAAATTGTTTTATGAGAACACTTTCCAAGGTATAACTACCTAAGTTTGGCTCAGAGGGAATGGGAAGTAGGATAAATCTTTGTTTTCATAGAGATCAAAGAAAAACAACACAATGCAACAGAAAAAGCAAGAGGTTTGGATCTAGGAGATCTCAGTTGAGTTCCTGATCATCAGTTTACATCTCTGAACCTCATCTTTCTCATCTGTAAAATGAGGATTTTTAAATAGATATGGCTTTCAATTTGAATTTCTCAAACCCCACAGTTCCCCATTTTAACTAGGGCAGTTCTGCTGCCATCTATTGTATATGGAACAGGAAAACCTTAGATGTAACTAAAGACTCCAAGACCAAGGCTGGGAGACTTTGATTCGGAGATTTCTGAGGTTATGTATGCAAGATTGGATAATCCGGTTGCCAGTTCTGTAGGGAAAGGTGGATTTTCAGGTGTGGGTAGATGTGTGTGTGTGTGTGTGTGTGTGTGTGTGTGTGTGCGTGTGTGTGTGTGTGTGAGAAAGTGTTTAAAGAGCAGTTTGGGATTTCTGCCATTTATGTGCATTTATGTTGAATGGTAGGAAGCATACTCTTTCTCTTCTGGAGCCCTGGGTGGTACACAATCCAGGGCAATGCTGGGGGCAAAGGAAACCAGTCCAAATCTGAGATCCCATACTCCCAGCAGAGTAGGCAAGCCAAGAGGACAACTAGGGTTCTGGTCTGTGTGCCTTCTGAAGTTCATGGATTTATTATAGAGAAGAATTCTGGAGAGGGGAGAAAGGATATATATTCCTGGAATGGGGGATGCATGTCAGAGTTATTTAGTTTTAATGTTAAAAGGAATGTGATTGTAGTTTGGATTCCTGTGTGATAGAAGTGACAATATTCATCATGTATAGACTGGTAGCACATAATATGTGCTCAAAGATTGGAAGAAATAAATGAATGGCTGAAAGTAAAGTCAGGGTAACCCTGAGTTAGAAGTAAAGATTCTGCTTTTACTTATATTTTAAGATTTATTTTTATTTATTTATGCATACAAGAACTGGAGTGTAGGCCAGAGGTGCGGGGGGTGAGAGGATAAACCAGAGGCAGAGTGGGGAGCAGAACAGGAAGAATGACTGAAATATACTGCTGAGAGGAGCAGTGGGCGAGACATGAGTGGTCTGCTGCACCATTTGGGTTAGCTCACTTAGCTCCCTGGCCGGGGATAGAACCCTTGCCGAAGTGGCTGGCAATAGCTTGATGGCGTTGAGACTTTAACCCCTGTGTCACCAGGGAGGCCACAGATTCTGCTTTTAACACATGAGTGGAAAAATTAAGTAGTTCACAATAGAAGTCTGATTTGCTCTGATGGTTACCAAGTGTGGGCATACCTATTCTTGTTAGGTCCTTGGTCCTTCAAAGGTTATAGGCCACTAGCAAGAGAAGAAACAGGGAAAGAAAAAGTATAAAAAACATAAATTTCAAATTTTGCAAATTTTTACGTTTTTGACATTTTCTTTCACTTATGGTTTAATGAGCTCAAAGATTTAAATGAGTTTAAGTTTCAAAAGTCACTGATCAAAAAACTTTATTTTGAAACAATTACAGATTCACCAGAAGTTGAAAAACTAGTAACAGAGATCCTGGGTATCCTACCCCCCAAATATATATATAATATATATTTATATATATTATATATATAAAGTGGTGTGTGTGAGTGTGTGTGTGTATAGTGTAAAATCAAGCTAAATATTTTTGGCCCACTTTATTCCATTTAATTTTTCTTATGAAATGTTACTTCAGAATTTGGGATCCAACTGACATATACGATGACATTAAAAATGGTATCTCAGACACACTTCCGATTAAGGAAGGAGTTTGGTACCCCAAAAAAATTGCCCTCTTTTTTTTTTAAAGATTTATTTAGGGTGTAGGCCAGAGGTTTGGGGTGGGGGGTGAGAGGATTCACCAGAGACAGAGTGGGGAGCAGAACAGGCAGATTGACTGAAATACACTGCTGAGTGAGCAGCAGCAGCAGCAGCAGCAGCAGCAGCAGCAGCAGCAGCAGCAGCAGCAGCAGCAGCCAGTCAGGTAGAGGTCTTCTTGCCATGTGGAAAGCTCCCTGGCCAGGAATGGAACTCGTGTTACAGGCTGAGACTTTACCCCATGCGCCACCAGGGAGGCCCTGTTGTCTCTTTTTGATGATAAACTGCCAGAAGACAGTCACTCAACAGGGAAGCTACATAGATAAAGTTGTATTTATGGTACTGTTTCAAAAAAAAATTGAGTCCTTTGCGAAACAATTAGCTGCCTAACTTTTTAGCAGGTAACCAGTAGAGGGCACTCTAGGCTGCATAAACTGAAGAAATGCTAGGGGCGCCCTTCAGAAGCCTTAACCTTTTGCAAGATTTCACTTTATTATGAATTTTCTTGTCAGATGATTATAAAGTAATTTTCTTGTTGATAAAAATCAAAACTTATGAACTCCAAAATATTCACGTTTATATTACACGAATAATTTAAAAAATAACCCAACATTATTACATCAGTTTTCCCCTATTATTCAACTTGTTCTTTGAATCAATCACTTAATGATACAGGATTATGGGAGATAATACACTCACGGTTACCAGGATCTCTTAATTGTGAACGATTTTATCTGAATTCGTATTCATTGCCTGGATCCAAATGCAATGCAGGTCTATTTCTACATCAGCTTCAAATTACTGTGAAACACTGAAATACTCTGAGCAGCTTGAGAACAAATCATACTTTTTTTTCCTAAAGATTTGTGTACAGGAACTGGGGTGTAGGTCAGAGGTGTAGGGGGCGGTGAGAGGATTCACCAGAGACAGTGGGGAGCAGAACAGGCAGATCTACTGAAGTTCACTGCTGAGGGGAGCAGCGACTGAGACAGGAGAGGTCTGCTGCACCATGTGGGAAGCTCCCTGGCCAGGTATCGAACTCGTGCTGCAGTGGCTGCAGATAGCTTCATAGGCTGAGACTTAACCCGTTGCACCACCAGGGAGGCCTGTAAATCATACAATTTTTCCACATTTTATAAATAGTGTATCACATAGGATTATAATTTCTCCCACAAACACCCATATGTAAATCGAGTTTCGCCAGGAATAAACCAAACTGTGCCTTAGATGCAGTAAAGTTCCTCTGGAAGTGGGGAGGAAAACTAGCATTTGTTGAAGACCTAGGTTAAGCCAGACACTGAATGGGTGTTTTGCACACATGATCTCATTTCATCAAGTCTGTGCTACAGTTGGGAAAATAAAAGTTGCACAAGGAATCCAGCTAGCTAGTGGCAGAAAGAGAAGCAAGCCCAGATATTTCTGGCTTCATATGTCTTTTGGGGGGGAGCTTCCATGATCTGTATTTTCACTCTGTGGCAATTTTCCTTGGCACTTTTTGTTTTGTACTCAGTTTCAGTGATTCCTAATTGTCTATATTTTGACTATATTGCAAGCCTGTTGCTTGCAATATGCCATCTGTTGTCATGTAACTGCCCCAAACTGGGGTAATACAGGTTTGAAGGAAAGAAACAGAACGAAGGAAAGGAAGGAGAGAGGGAGGAAAAAAACAATTTTTTGTAGAGGCTGAATGGTGGGAGAGGGGGTTGGGTATGGCTGTGAAGGGAGACTTTGTTTTTACTCAGCAAACTTCTATAATGTTTGAAAATTTTATGATAAGAACATACCCATCTGCTGCTTTTTTCAATAAGGGAGGGAAGAAGAATCTAGACAAATATTAAAAGTGATGTTGAAAGAGCCACAATGTGGCATATAATCTACTTTTGTTATATATTTATAGCAATTTGGAGATAAAGACTTCTTTTGAGAGAAGAAAAAAAGAGGACCAACGTTTCATTATATGGCTATTTTCTTCTCTTCATCCCTCACACCCTACACACAGAAACACAAACAAAAGCCTCTTATTGTTTTCCCTGATGGAACAATGATGACTAAGTGAATAAATCAGCCGTCACCAAAACTTCATTCCTAGTCATTTGACACCATGTAGGGAATACTATGTTGGAAATGTGCAGCTGTTTAAATTCCCACCAGCACCACCCCATAATAAGCAGAGGATTTAAGGAATAGGAAAGTAGTAGTCAGCACTGAAGTCTCTGAATGAACTGTGGGTGTTGTTTTTTTTTTTTTTGAATAGTTATATATTCATCTGAGGGGGAAAATATGCTTCCCTCTTCTCCATGACTCCAACATGGACTATTTTCATAAAAAATTTAAGGGAAAAAGTTTAACATTTTAAGGGTTAAATTTGCAAACTAAAGCCTATTAGATTTATTCACTGTACTGAAAGCAACTTTACAGTAAGATTTGTACTGGGAAATTGAAGTGTGATGGGTAAGTGTGATTTCTTAGACAAAGAGAGTTTAATATTGAACCCCTGATAATTCAGTATCTGCTGTGAAGAGTTTACCACAGAGAAGCTCAACAATAGGAAGAGTGTGGGGACACCCCCCTCCTCTCTTACATTATTTTAAAATCTTAATAAAACATGCGCTTGTAATGGCTTGTAATAAAACATGCGCCACATGCCCTGGTGGCGCAAGGGGTTAAGTCTTAGCCTCCCCAGAAGCTATTGGCAGCCACTGCAACATGAGTTCCATTCCCGGCCAGGGAGCTTCCCACACGGAGCAGCAGACCTCTCCCGCCTCGTGCTGCTCCCCTCAGCAGTGTGTTTCAGTCAATCTGCCTGTTCTGTTCCCTACTCTGTCTCTGGTGAATCCTCTCACCCCCCACACCTCTGGCTTACACCCCAGCTCTTGTATGCGTAAATAAATATATCTTTAAAAAAACAACAACCTGCACATGTGAAAGCTTTTATTCTAGCTATATTGGTTAAAAAAAATCCCTTGTTAGGTAGCAAGTTTCTTTCCAACTTTCAGCAGTCGGTACCTTGATTTCCCTTGCTGGAACCAACTACCTGTTCATCACTGCCTCCTGCATGGGGCAAATTTAGTGTATATGCAGCAGGAGAGGAAAAAGGAGAGGGGTTAAAACAGGGGTAGGAAGGACATAGGGTTGGGGAGATGGCTCAGGGTGCTATGGTGGTGGGAGAGCTACAGGGACTATATCTGACAGGGGAAATCAAATACTGTAAGAAAGATGTAAGAAAATAAATAATAAAAATTCATGGTGAAGGGCCTCCCTGGTGGCTCAAGGGATTAAGGCTCAGCCTATGAAGCTATCCGCAGTCATTGCACACAAGTTCGATCCCTGGCCAGGGAGCTTCCCACATGGTGCAGCAGACCTCTCCTGCCTCGCCTGCTGCTCCCCTCAGCAGTGTATTTCAGTCGATCTTCCTGTTCTGCTCCCCGCTCTGTCTCTGGTGATCCTCTCACCCCCCCCAACCCCTAACCTCTGGCCTACACACCAGTTCTAGTATTCATAAATAAATAAATCTTTTTAAAAAATTCATGGTGAAAGCCATTTATATTTTCTCCTGTCTTGTCTTTTGATGATAGCTTTTTAATGATTCATAAAAAATTTAGTATACACTCTCACACACACACACGGTGTATATCTACATGGAGAAAAGCCAGAAAAGTGGAAGAAATCACTCTTCTGATCCAGGAGGTAGCATGGTATAAGTTTATATTAAATTTTGGAGGCATAGCCATTCAAGAAAGCAGATGTGATCATTGTCTATTTAAAGCCACTGACAGTTTGAACTGTCCTAATGGCTGGAAGGACTGCCTAGGAATATTGCTTCCTGAAGGCAGAAACTGCATCAATCCCCTCTCTGAAGGCTTATACCATTTGGCAGAAAGCTTGTTCACTAGACTTGTATCCTATGAAGGAAGTAGGCTGCATTTCATGCTCAAATATAGGTGTGACACACTTGGCTCTGTAGTGAGGACTGGGTAACCATGGGCAGTGGGTAGTTAATTTGCTGATCTTGACAGTTGCCAGGCTCTATTCTAGATTTTCACATACATTATCTCCTTCAATCTGCACAGCCTCCTGGGGAGGAAGGAATTATTCCTAGCTACAAATGAGAAAACCAAGTTCATGAGTGATTAAGCTTTAGCCCCAAATCATAAAGTAGTAGAGCTGAGATTTAAACCATGACGCCCCCTAGAGAAAACCTAACAAATGTTACAAAGTTGGACTTCCTGATGCTCTGCTCTAACTAGAACGAGAGGAGCAGATCATGGATAGTTTACAAATACTCAACTGAAGTGTGGAATCAACACTTGCTAAACGTAAGATTACGTAGGTCTGTGCCTATCATGAAAAGGGTTATAGGGGTTCTAATACTGGCCACCACGTTGTTGACACAATTCAAGTCAAACAGTTTGGCTAAATTATTTCCTGCTTTTGACCATGGTATTCACAACTCTGATCCAGTCTGCTGCAGCAATTTCACTTCATACGTGAATCCATGCAATGCTTGCTCTCTTGCTTCTCCTTAAACTGGCAACATTAGGGTTTTGGATTTGCTTTTTAGGAAATGCCTCAGGAATTAATTTCCTGAATTTCAATAACCATGCTTCCTATAGCTGCTCCTCCAGGACCAGTTGTCCTTTGCTTTTTCAATGTTTTGGAGATAACTTTAAATTGTGCTAAGTATATTCTATCATATGCTTCTTGCAACAAACTTATGGGGAGGTATTCTTCTGTTAGGTGTAGTTAAGTATTAACTTGCCCCATCAGAGGTAGAACTGGAACCGGAATTCATAGCTAACATGAAAGTCCAGGTGCTCCTAATTATATATGTGTGTGTGTGTATTTTTAAAAAAGATTTATTAATTTATGCATACAAGAACTGGGGTATAGGCCAGAGATACAGAGAATTCACCAGAGACAGAGTGGGGAGCAGAACAGGCAAATCTACTGAAATACACTGCTGAGGGGAGCAGTGAGTAAGACAGGCGAGGTCTACTGCACCACGTAGGTCAGCTCCCTGGCACAGAATCAAACTCAGGCTAAAAGGCCTCCTTGGTGGCGCAGCGGTTAAGCTCTGTGGAGCTGTCAGCGGCAGCAACATGAGTTGGACGCCGGGGAGATTCCCACATGGTGCAACAGACCTCTCCTGCCTCATCCGCTGCTCCCCTCAGCACTGTATTTCGGTCAGTCTGCCTGCTCTGCTCCCCACTCTGTCTCTGGTGAACCCTCTCACTGCCCCAAGCCGCTGGCCTGTACCCCAACTTGTATGCATAAAAAAAATAAATCTTAAGAAAAAAAAAACAAAACTCAGGCTGCAGTGGCTGGCGCTGAGACTTTAACCCCTGTGCCAGCAGGGAGGCCCTGTTCCTAATTATAAAAGCATGTGTTTATTGTAAAAAATGTTTAGAAAATACAGAAAGTGTTGAAGAAATACAGTCCCTGAAATCCTATCGCCAAAATAAATTACCAGTAACTTTGTTAATCTGTGATAAAGGAACCAAGAGTATACAATGGAAAAAGAAGTCTCTTCAAAAAATGGTATTGGGAAAACTGGTCATCAATACGCAAATATAATGAAACTAGACAACTCACACCATACACAAAAACTAACTCAAAATGGATTAGACTTGAATGTAAGATCAGAAACCATAAAATACACAGAATAAAACACAGGCAAAACACTCCACGACATTGGTTTCAGTGATTGCTTTCAGGATTCAACTCCAACAGCAAGGAAATAAAAGCAAAAATAAACAAATGGGACTACGTCAAACCTTTAAAAAGCTCTGCACAGGGCCTCCCTGGTTGCGCAAGAGGTTAAGTCTCAGCCTATGAAGCTATCCACAGCCACTGCTGCATGAGTTCGATCCCTGGCCACGGAGACTCCCACATGATGCAGCAGACCTCTCCTGTCTTGCCTACTGCTCCCCTCAGCAGTGTATTTCAGTCAATCTGCCTGTTCTGCTCCCCACTCTGTCTCTGGTGAATCCTCTCACCCCCCCACACCTCTGGCCTACATCCCAGTTCGTGTATGCATAAATAAAAAAATCTTTTTTTTAAAAAAATAAAAGCTTCTGCACAGTGAACGAAACTATCATGAAAATTAAATGACATTTTACTGAATGGGAGAAAATATTTGTGTACCATACATCTGACACAAGGTTGATATGCCAGAGCTACAAAGAATTCATACAACCCAATAAAAAGAAAACAAAGAACCTGACGAAAAAATGGGCAGAAGAGCTAAAGAGGAGCTTCTCCAAAGAAGACATACAGATAGCCAACAGGCACATAAAAAAATGTTCAATATCACTTATCAGCAGGGAAATGAAAATCAAAACCACAATGAGATACTTCACTCCTGTGAGAATGGCACATTTCATAAAAACTAGAAACAACAAGTGTTGGCAAGGGTGTGGAGAAAAAGGAGCCCTCATACATTTTTGGTGGGAATGTAGAGAGGCCCAGTCCCTATGGAAACCAGTATGGAGGTATCTCAAAATATTAGAAATAGATATATCATGATTCAACAATTCCATTCCTTGATAGCTATCCAAAGAATGCAAAAACACTAATTCAAAGATATACATGCACTCCTATATGTTCATTGCAGCACTATTTTACAATAGCCAAGTTGTCCAATGACAGATGAATGGATTAAGATGGTGTACATATACACCATGCAGTACTATTCAGCCACAAAAAAAAAAAAAGATGAAATTTTGCTATTTGCAACATGGATGGAACTAGAGGGGATTGTTAAGTGAAATGAGCTAGAGGGAGAAAGAGAAATAACAAATTATTTTATTCATGGAACACAGAGAAACAAAACAAAGGGACTAACAAAACTAAACCAAAACCAATTCTGACTTCAGAATTGATGGTACTCTAGGGGAACTGTGGGAGCAAGAACAAAGGGTGGGGGACGATGATATATGGAAAAAGGATGTGGGTGCTCTGGTGGTGGGTATGGTGTGGTGACATACATCTCAGGTATGAACCTATTCCCCTGAATCACACAGTATTGTAAACCAATGCCATCTCAGTAATAAAAATAAAAATTAGAAAAAATACTGTCCTGCTTTGGATCCTGTCTCTTATCACTTTCTTAGTCATGTAACCTTGGTCAAATTATTTAACCTCTAACTGTTGAGTGGTGGTATCACGATCAACCTTGTTTGGGGAAAATCTATGGTAAAGTGCTCATATGAAATGTTTATAATGTTGGCTGCTATTATTATTCAACAAACCTAGAGGTTAGGACTATTTCCATTTTTCAGATGAGGCTCTGAGGCCCACAAAAGTTAATACCTTGCCTAAAGTCATGCCCCTAGTAAAAGTTGTTTTCCACCATGTAATTTTGCCTGCCATTATAGATATATGTTTTCTGGTGTAATATACATTTATAGAATTTTGTAACTCCACCTGTGAAATCCATATGCTAAAATCACACTTTTAATTTTGACATAGACTTTTATGCCAAAGTGACATTATTTATTTAATATCCTTCAAACTTCTCTAGCTTGATCATTTGACATAAAAGGGATCAGTAAGACGGTGATTTGTCTTTGTGAAAAGTGGCCTTTCCCTCCATTCATGTGGTATTTTTGAATGACCCTGGCCTATTTTTACAGAAAGGTTAATGGAATTAATAACACATTAAGTGCAGTTGAGCACTTTCCACCCTGCATTATAGCTATTGAGATATATCTTCTCTTCTTAGCCAAATTCCTTTAGGGCACTTTAGGATGATAAACACAGAATGTATCTGTTAAATTGATTTTAAATGAATAAATACATACATACATAAATACATACAAATACTTCAACAGTCACTGACTCTAAAGTGGAATGGATTTTCCTACAAATTGTATTCTTTTTGCTAAGAATCAGATGAATAAGATTTACAACTAAAGAGTTAAGATCCTTCTTATCCCAGAATTAGGCAAAAAAAAATCCCTAATAATCCTTATTGATTAGGCTATGAACTACCACCTATATCTAAAAGTTTGTATACTGAAAGTTCCCATTAATCACTTACCTCTCTATTCCATTCCCAGAACCATACACATATGCGTAGCTGGCATTTTTCTGCTGCTTCTCTAAACCTGTTAAATAATGTCTGATTAAGGTTAATAATCTTGTATAGGATGCACTTAGCTGTATGAGTGGCACACACTGTGAAGTCTTGCAGCTGCCATAGGAAGTTTGGCTGAATATTAAACATGGAAGTCTAGTCTGCTGCACCCAACCTGTCCTGACTTTCATGCTTCCCTGGAGGAAAATTATATATATACCTGGCACTTAGCGCTGAATCTGGCACATACTAAGCATTGAGTAAATATATGCTGCATGAAATTACTGTTCTTTGATTCCTGTTCATATTGCCCATTTTAAGAGTAGTTACAGATAAGAGTTCTGTGTGGGCTAGGAGAAATGCTTTACTATTTTTCTTAAGTTTATTTATTTACTTATTTTAAAGATATATTTATTTATTTAGTAGAACTGGGATGCAGGCCAGAGGTGTGGGATATGAGAAGATTCACCAGAATGGGGAGCAGAACAGGTAGATCTACTGAAATAAACTGCTGAGGGGAGCAGTGGGTGAGACAGGAGAGGTCTGCTGCACAATATGTGGGTTAGCACCCTGGCCCGGAATTGAACTCAGGCCTTAGCAGTGACAGCACTGAAACTTAACCCCTAGGCCACCAGGGAGGCCCTAGGAGAAATGCTTTAGATGAGAAAATTGATTTTTGAAAATCAGTTTCATTGAAGGTTTATTTTTTAAAAAAACCACCTGGAGAGTTCTTTTATGATAAAATACTATCTTAAGATTTGAGCTTTGTGCAGGTTAATTCAGTTCTCTAGTCTCTGACCATGGTATGGCCACTGCCAGTCTTTATTAATGCATACTCTTGAAGAGGGAAAGGATGGTAAAACAGAGGCAAATCCACTACCAACTTGAAGGAAAAAGGAAAAAAAACCCAACATCTCAAAGTATAGGACCTACTAAGGTCGGTGATGGCACCTTTGATAACAAAGAACAATGCTTTAATGTACTCAAAGAGTGGGAAGATTATGGGTTTCCCTGAAAATTCCCTGGCAGGGAAAACAAATATCCAGAGACTAATACAGCAGGATATTCTACTGTAAGAACTGGAAATACAGAAACCACTTAGGTCCTCTCCATAACTCACATGAAACTTCATTCATTTGTTCAACAACCTTTTTTTTTTTTTGAAGATTTATTTATTTATATATACAAGAGCTGGGGTGTAGGCCAGAGGTGTGGGGTGGTGAAAGGATTCACCAGAGACTGAGTGGGGAGTAGAACATGCAGATGGACTGAAGTACACTGCTGAAGGGAACAGCAGGCAAGACAGAAGTCTGCTGTGCCATGTGGGAAGCTCCCTGGCTGGGGATTGAACTCGTGCTGCAGTGGCTGCGGATAGCTTCATAGGCTGCGACTTAACCTGTTGCGCCACCAGGGAGGCCCAACAACCTTTTAATTTAAATGTTTTTTATGCTCTGGGAACTATTTTAGGTGCAGGAGATCCAAAGTAGACTGAGAAAAATATGGAGGACACAGAACATTAGGAAATACTCAGAGTTGAATGTTGCAAGAAATTATATTGGTTAAATCTTTTCTCAGCCCTGTAAGGCCCCGTTTTGTACTGACTACTCTTTCTTGACCGGTAAACATCTTCAAAGAATAGCCTATCCTTCTGCTACCACACAGAATTAAAAATAAGCATTTAGAAACTTAGAGCAATTTGACACAGTCATAATATTCAGTCCATTATCAGTGGACTTGTTTTGTTGAAAAGTGTAAAGACCAGTTTGGTTGTCATCCAGCTTTCAGGGTACCTTGTACCTGACGTGAGCTGTACACAAGTCATGCACAGCAGGACTGTTGTTCACTCACAACAGATTGGAAATTACGGATAATGCTCTTTACCAGTCATTTGAAAAGTATTGGAGTTTACCACTGTCTCCACTTCGTCTCTAGTTCAGTATTCAGCCATTTCAGTGTGACACCTGCCCTCCCCACCTGCTGAAGGTCATTGACCTCTCTATGGCCTGTAGTCCTCTTCACATGTGACATCTCTGCAGCAGTTGACACACTTTACTTCTATATAGAAGTTGTTTTCTCCTATCTCCTTGACAACTCCCTTTTGTCTTGTAAACGATACTTTGAGACAGCTATATCTATCTATTTATGCTGCTCTTCTGCCCACTCCTTTGCCAGTTTCTCTTCTCATGCCACACTCACACAGGTTACTGCTGGGCAATTTTATTGCCATCAGTTAGGTATTGTTGACTTCTAAACTTATATTTTCAGGGTTATAAACCTGATGGTACACTAGAATATTGTGTTAGAATATTTACAAAAGTAATAAATTTTTAGTTAAAAAGGCATGATAAACAGAATTTTTTTTTGCTTAAAAATTGTTTACTTTTGGGGTCTCCCTGGTGGTGCAACGGGTTAAGTCACTCAGCACTCTGAAGCTATGAACAGCCACTGCAGCCTGAGTCAGGGAACTTCCTACATGGCACATGCCTCGCCCACTGCTCCCCTCAGCAGTGTACTTCAGTAGATCTGCCTGTTCTGCTCCCCACTCTGTCTCTGGTATATCCTTTCTCCACCCACCCCACACCTCTGGTTTATACCCAGCTTGTATGCATAAACAAATCTTTTAAAAAAATTTTTATATTTTAAAAAATTTTATATGTTTTACCTCCAGAAACCATTTTTATTCAATGGAATTTTATATGCAATTCCAATATAGAAAACAAAATAAAGCACTTTCTTTGAAGTGGATGTGTGTCTAATCCATCTAGTCTTTTCATTTCTGGGACTTCTTGGGTAATTGCTGTAATTACCACAGGGTTTGTCCACCTAGGGTCTTTGGATCCCCAAGGAATCCAGGGGAAGAATTCAGAGGACCCATGAAAAGTAACAATTTTGTTTTAACTAAGGGCTACTTGAAATCCACCAGTTCCTGTAATTATGAATAGTCAATAGACCATAATAACATTAGTAGTACCTATAGGTCTGTCACTGATATAGCTGTATCATTACTACATGATAGTTCTTAAAATCATTTGATGTTGGGCCTCCCTGGTGGCGCAGCAGTTAAGTGCTTTGCTGTGGAGCTGTCGGCAGCAGCAACTGGCAGCAGCAACTGGCAGCGGCAACTGGCAGTTTGACTCCCGGCTGGGGAGATTCCCACATGGCTCAGCAGACCTCTCCTGCCTCGCCCACTGCTCCCCTCAGCAGTGTATATCCTTGATCTACCTGTTCTGCTCCCCACTCTGTCTCTGGTGAACCCTCTCGCTGCCCCATGCCGCTGGCCTGTATTCCAGCTTGTATGCATAAATAAATAAAATCTTTTAAAAAAATCATTAGATGTTATATAAATGTGTTAGTAAAATAGCACATGTAGGCATCACAATGCTTAATATGTACCTATTAATTTTAGAATATTATTTTGAGGTGGGATGGTAAGCTTTACTAGACTGTAAAGGGATCCACGGCACAAGAAAGGGTTAAAGAACTGTGGAAAGTCAGGGATCCCTAACAATTACTCACATGGAACACAGAGTTCCCAAAGTAAGGTCTCTACTTTGTCCCTCATCCTTTTCCAAAGTAGTGACAAAAAGTTCCTTTTTGTTCTTGACATTAAGGAGGTATTTCAAATGTAGAAAGCATGTTGGAACTTCATTTCAAATAATTCTCTATTTGAAAGGAAAAAGTCTTGATTTAAAAAATATTTTCTCAAAGCACTGTCCAAAATTCACTTCTAGGAATTTTTTTCTCCTTTGAGCATTCTTTTCGCCTTCATTCCCTCAATGCTTTTTCAATTATCATTGAATATGATTTCACAGGTCCATTTATCTTTCCAAATGGACTATAATTGCCCTTAAGAAGTTTATTTCTCAGGATAACCAGAAGAGAGTTTTCTGAAAAACACTCATTAAGTACTTTCTGACAGGTATAAGGCATTTCAGAAAAGTGTTAAAGCTCAATATGGTTGGGGGCCTCGCTGGTGTACCTCTGGCTAGAAGAACACCCCAGTTCTTCCATGCAAAAAAAAAGGATAAATAAGTATTTTTTAAAATGTTCAATTCTAAAACCTGGTTCAGGAATTCAGGCAGGCTCACATGCAGACAAATAAGAGTTTTACAATAAAAGTTCAAGCATAGAATAGACAATATAATCATGACATAACTAAAGAGTTAAGGTCCTCCTTATCCCAGAAATATTTAAAATCCTATAATTAAGAAATTATAGGATATTCCATTTCAAAGATGTTACGATAGTTCTAAATTTCCTTATCTACTAAAACCAGTTATCTAAAAATTACTGCAAATCAGTCTAAATTCAAATAGCAGAACTGACTTTTTAGCCAATGATTTACTTTATGCTTTGAAAATGTTACCTTCATTTAAAATGTGTTTAATATTTTTCTTCACATTTACAAATTTCCTGTTTAATTTCTGTGCCAATCTGATACCTCAATGATTTTAAATGTCAACAACACTAAAAATACAGCTAACATTTTCCATGTAGAAGACTTGTACCATTTCATCTAATTATGAAATTAATCAAGTCCTGTTAATTCTTTTACAGACCTGTCAAAACAACAGCCCAAGTGCACTTGTCACTTCCTTAATTCAGACCTCTTAACTCCCTCCAATGTTTTCACCCTCCAATCATTTTCAACATGGTCATAAAATGACCAGAAAGATCATACAACCTGTCTGCTTAAAATCCATATCCGGGGCTTCCCTGGAGCGGTTATGCGCTGCCCTGTGGACGGCGCTGTCGGCAGCGGCCAAGCAAGTTCGATGCGCTGCCAGAGAGATTCCCACAGGGCGCGGCAGACCTCTCCCCTCAGCAGTGTGTTTCCATCTATCTGTCTGTTCTGCTCCCCACTCTGTCTCTGGTGAACCCTCTCGCCGCCCCATGCCTCTGGTCTGTATGCATAAATACAGCTTGTATGCATAAATAGATAAATCCTAAAAAGAATCCTTATTGGCTCTTCATACACAAATTTCATGTCCATTAGCACAGTATCCATAGCCCTCAGTGATGTGGCTCATGGCCGTGTCTCCCACACTGCCCTCCTCAGAGCTTCATACCAGCATAATTGCAAAAGAACTACTTGCAGGGCCTGTCCCCTGATTTCTGATGAACTCTATGCTCCGTACAACGCAGCGCAAACACTGCTTCTGAAAGGCCTTCTCACAACTCCAAAGTTAATCACTTCTTTCTTGTAACATACCACTGTACCATATCACACTGCATTATATTTGTTTATAATCTTGTCTTCTTCATATCACAACTTTTTGAGACTGTGAAAGGTATTTCATGCTCATTAAACTGAAATGAATTTGATCTAATGATCTGAGTAATTGGGAAACAGAGAGGAGATGTTTCCAGAGTGAGTCATAGTGTCCAGGGTGATCACGTTTCTCTGTAACAAACATAAATCTCATGTTTGTTTAATCACAGGGATTACTAGACCCTCTTGGAATAGCACACAAAACACAAACTCGTAAATACAGATTGTTCCGGGTTAGCACAAGACATATATATTGTGTTTTACCTTAAATCTTTTATCAGGGTACAAAGTAGATTAGAGGATTAGAGGTTTACACTGTGCACCAAGAACTGGCATCTGTTAAACTTTGTCATCTGTATACTAGAGGAAAAGTAGAGTCCTAATTTCTTTTGTTTTTAAAGATTTATTTACGCATATAAGAACTGGGGTGTAGGCCAGAGGGGTGTGTGTGTGGGGGGTCATGTGGGTCAGTACTATGTGGGTCAGCTCCTTGGCTGGGGATCGAACTCGTGCTGCAGTGGCTGCAGATAGCTTCATAGTGCTGAGACGTAACCCCTTGCGTCACCAGGGAGGCCCAGAGTCCTAATTTCTTGGTAACGATTTATTTTGTAAAATAATTTCTATAAAGAACAGTAAAAATTATGCAAGGGGTACCTATGATCAGACCCCAATTGAGCCAAAAGTGAGTGAGCATGAGAACAGAGGGAAAATTTTGTGGGCTCATGTTGATAGTAGATGGCATCAAGATGCAGCAAGCATGTAGGCAGGAGCAATGCATAATTTTCAAGATCCAAATTCTTTTCTGTAAATAGTCACAATGCAGTTCCCTTTCTGGTACAAAACCACTAAAGAATCTGCACAAACAATATTTAAGGATAAAGTTTCACCTCTTGATAGCATATACAAGTAACTTAAAACTCATTTTAACTACAGGAATCTCCCTATTAGCCACCATAATTTAATGTTAAGTAATTCATCTGAAGTATTTTATTTATTTTTAAAGACTTATTTATGCATGTAAGAGCTGGGGTGTAGGCCAGAGGCGTGGGGTGGTAAGAGGTTTCACCAGAGACAGAGTGGGGAGCAGAACAGGCAGGTTGACAGAAATACACTGCTGAGGGGAGCAGTGGGCAAGGCAGGAGAGGTCTGTGTGTGCCATGTGGGAATCTCCCTGTCCAGGGAGGGGATTGAACTCATGCTGCAGTGGCTGCTGATAGCTTCATAGGCTGAGACTTAACCTGTTGCGCAATCAGGGAGGCCCTGAAGTATTTTAAATACGCTCATGATTTAGAATTTGATCTTTTCTAGATTTTGCAGACACTCCATATTGAACACATTATTTTTGAAATAAAAAATACAATTATTGGGTTGTTGGAAAAGTCATCACACATTTTTGCTTGAAAAACAAAAATGCCTAACTTTTCCAACAACCCATTACTTTAAAGAGTTACCCAGAATATCAACTGTTAGCTTACCTCATATTTTTAGGGTTTCTCAATAAAATGTCTACTAAATTTTGTTTCAACTGAGGTTCATATTCTAGATTCTATTTACCTATTGGCAAGAGAAAATATGAAGTAACATATCCAGTTCTGAGAAAGCAAAATATTTTTTTATTTTTAAAAGATTTTTTATTTATTTATACATACAAGTACTGGGGTGTAGGCCAGAGATGTAGGGGGTGTGGGGAGGGGGGTGAGAGGATTCACCAGAGACAGAGTGGGGAGCAGAACAGGCATTCTACTGAAATACACTGCTGAGGGGAGCAGTGGGTGAGACAGGAAAGGTCTGCTGCGCCATGTGGGTTAGCTCCCTAGCCAGGGATTGAACTCATGCTGCAGTGGCTGGTGACAGCTTGATACTGCTAAGACTTTAACACCTGTGCCACCAGGGAGGCCCCAGGCAATATTTTTTTGCAGTGACAACAGCACTGAATGACATGTTCATTTAATCCCAAAATGTTTCTTTAGAGCCACAAAACATATACTTACCTAATTGGTCACCTGGTATTTCTTAAGAAATACTATACTCTAATTACAAAGCATTTTTCTTTAGCATGCAAAGACAAAACCAAAATTAGGAGGAAAGTACTACAACATCAATTTCATAACAAAAATAAGTCTAATGCAGCAGTTATTCAAAGTGTGCACGTTACTCAGTATACAATATTAAAAATTGTAAATCAACCTCTTTACTACTAAAAATCAGTTAGATAAAAAAAATCCAGCTACATTCTAAAATCTAGATATATTTCAAATTAGGGAAATGGTTAACACCAGTTTTGTTAGCTCCTCATCTTCTTTCCCCTCACATAAACTGGAAAATACATAAAATTTCAATTCATTTCTCCGTAACGAAATTATTAGTAAGCAGTAATGAGTAAAGGGAATGGGACTCTTGATTTCAAGTTTTGACTCATGGTTATTTTACAAGTAAAAGGTTTAAACATTAATTTGTTTCATAAATCCTTTTCTTCTTATTTCATGAAATCTACAAGTCTTTTGCATCGTATTTCTTAGAAAGTATACCAGATATAAAAGTTTTAATATTTTTATGCAGTTTTATGCTTTCTAGAAAATACTGTTACCATTTTTACCTTTTATAAAACTGTCCAATTATGCCAGCTTGGGAACTGCCTTTCTTTTTATCTGGTGATTTAGTCAGCAGCTAATCAAAAAAAAAAAAAAAAGGTCTCATCAGCTCACAGGTGCACATTAAAAAAAATACTTTGGGCCATATGCCCAGGAATTTAGCAATTTACTCAGTAACCATCAACGTCCCAAAGGAAATATCTGATACTCCACTATTAAGTATATGTGAAATGAGAAAAGTGCTACAAAAAAAATAGTATACCATCCCTATAAAAGCTTACTAATTTCAGTGAGCAAATTACACATTTGAATAAAAATCTGTTCCAAATCTTTATTCCAAATGAATTTCTAAAATTTTGACTACACGAGATCAAATTAGCTATCAGAAGTCAAGAAGAGTAGGGCCTCCCTGGTGGTGCAGGGTTAAAATCTCAGCGCTATCAAGTTATTGCCAGGCACTATGGCCCGAGTTTGATCGCTGGCCACATGGCACAGTAGATCTCTCCTGTTTTGTCCGCTGCTCCCCCCAGCAGTGTATTTCAGTAGATTTGCCTGTTCTGCACCCCACTTTGTCTCTGGTGAACCCTCTCACCCCCGCACCTCTGGCCTACACCCTGGTTCCAGTATTCATAAATAAATAAATCTTTAAAAAAAAAAATCAAGAGTAGGGCCTCCCCGGTGGCGCAGCAGTTAAGCGCTGCGCTGTGGAGCTGTCGGCAGCGGCGCTGCGAGTTCAATGCCAGGCCGGGGAGATTCCCACATGGCACAGCAGACCTCTCCTGCCTCGCCCGCTGCTTCCCTCAGCAGTGTGTTTCCGTCGATCTGCCTGCTCTGCTCCCCACTCTGTCTCTGGTGAACCCTCTCGCCACCCCAGGCCTCTGGCCTGCACCCCAGCTTGTATGCATAAATAAATCAATCTTAAAAAAAGAAAAAGTCAAGAGTAAAGGAAAAGTATGCATCTATCTAGATGAACAATAAAAAAAAAAGATATTTCCAGACAAACATGTCTACTGTACATATAAGAAAAACCTAATAAGCTAAAGTCAACTGGCATTTAATATTTTTAAAGATTATTTCCCTTATTAAATGCATGTCCTCATGTCCTATTATTGTTTCAATAATCTAAAAATGTTGAATCAAGTATAAACCCTCTTCCTCTTAATATGGGAACAAATTCCTTTGTGTGCCTTTTATTAATCAGGTAGGCAAATGCAAATATAACTTCTTCAAATATTAATACTTTAGACACTTCACTGGAATATAGTAACACCTTCTTTATCTTACAGTTCAGCTATCTTACATACCATCTTATCTGTAAATAAAACCAAAACCTCCAAAGTACACAAAATTTCTTTAAATAGTCAAAAGCAATGTTAGATAGTTCAATGTGCTCAGTTTGCTCTCAAACTCTGATCTATTCACTTTATATACAGTTCTAACGAAAATGGGTTTCTAAATACATGAGATGAAAAGCAACAATTAAGAGAAGCTACTAAAGCCAAAGTATACTGATAACAGCAAAATACAGTATCGAGCATCTTCAAGAAAGAAAGAAAAGCTTTAAGAGGCATAAAAAGTCAAAGAAAGCTGTAAGAGGCATTAAAAAGCCAAAACTGACCCTTCTGCAGGGTTAATTACTTAACATTATATTCATCAGGAGACTCTCAAGTTAGCATGCTAGTGCATTATATAATTGAAATTAAAGAAGACCTCAGGTTTCAATACAGTTCCTTCTATTTAAGTTTTGCATTTTGATTTGTCTGTACTTCTTGATAGTGACATCTCTTGGTTTGCTCAGGATTATCCCAGCTTAAGCCTGTTGTCCTGGCATATTTATTAATAGCTCTCTCTTTCACTCTCAAAAAGTGTCCTGGTTTGGACTGTAAATTTTAGGGTCACCTTACTCACTGCTTACTATTTGCCAGGAACTATCCCGGGTGTTTTCAATTATCCTTACAATCTTATGAGACATGGTACAATTATCCTCTTTATATCTGAACTAAAGCTCTGAGAAGTTAAACGTCTTTCCTAAAATCATTTAATTAGTATTAAAGCCCTATATGCAAATAACTCAGGCAGTCTGATACCAAAGTACTAGTATTTAGCCACTATAATACACAATACTTCCTCTCCTTAAAAAAGATGGGTAGAGAAATGGAAAGGGAGATAACCAACTTTTAGGCAAAGGATTAAGAGTTACCAGTTTTCTGGAAAATGTCTACACAATCTTTCTGATTTTCCACAATCCCACAAATTCATAATACTAAAACACTTAAGAAAATCTCTGAAGTGTAAAAATACTTCTGATTTTTATGAGCATGGGCTTTCTTAGGGTAAAAAAACATTCCAAGACTTTTCCAAATATTCCTGAGATACTACCTTAAAAACATACTAAAAAGGGCCTCCCCGGTGGTGCAGCGGTTAAGCGCTGCGCTGTGGAGCTGTCGGCAGCGGTGACTCGAGTTCGACGCCCGGCCAGGGAGAATCCCACATGGTGGGGCAGACCTCTCCTGCCTCGCCCGCTGCTCCCCTCAGCAGTGTATTTCTGATCTGCCTGTTCTGCTCCCCATTCTGTCTCTGGTGAACCCTCTCTCCGCCCCACGCTTCTGGCCTGCACCCCAGCTTGTATGTATAAATTAAAAAAAAAAAAAAAAAACATACTAAAAAATTAGCAATTATGTCTTGCTCAAGAAACCGGGTTGCTTTTTTTTTTTAAAGGAAATTAGTAACTCACTGTCATAGAGTGAAAAGTTTATTGAAAAAGCTTTGCTACTCAAGTAGCTGGGATATCTCTTAATATTTTCAGACTTCAGTTTCCTCATGTGTAGCAGAGAAATATAGCTAGCTGGTTAAAAGGACATAAAGATATCAGATGGATTTCAAGTGATCATCATCTGATAGAGAACTATCAGTTCTTGAGAATCATGAACTTAGGGTATCAATAATAAACAGCCATAGAGTTTCAACAACCTGGATTATAACTTAATGCCAAGTATTCTAAAACAGTATTTCTCTAACTTTATTTCCTCTTTTAATATTTACTTCAAAATCATTTGGGGAAAAAAATTAGTATCTGATCACATGTAAAAAGAAAACTATTCCCATTTCATTTTGAAAAACAAATGCTGTACATCAACTAGTACTTAAACTGAGATTAAGTAGAATAGTTACAAAATAAAGATGTTCAAAGAACAATCTTATTTTTAACAAGGTTATCTAGGTTATCTACTTAACTACATGTACTTAGACAAGTTTAAACAAGTTATTACATTTACATGCACTTTTTTTTATTTTCCAAAAGGTACTTCATATTTGATCCTGCAACCAGGTATGGTAGACAGGTATTATTCTCGTATTATTACGAAACTGAAGCTCAGAGAGATTAATTTGCCCAGCTGCTTTTTATAATTGAAGTTGAGATGGAGGGATCACTCCTAATTCTACATGAAAGAAATTATTTGGGTGTTTCAGAGCAAACGAAAAGCCTTAAACTTCTTTACTCACTGAGCTGAGACAGAACATCTAATCCACTGCCTGAAAAGCAATATGCTTTGGATACTGAATATGACTTTTATATTTTGGATGGAACACATGCGTAGTAGTCTTAATTTTCATTGAAAAATGAATATTGATGTTTGTTTAGATCTCAAACTATTAAATTTGCAAGCAGAAATAAGACCTATGAAGAGCAGAACTGGATTATTTTTTCATAGTAGGAAGCTGAGCAAAGAGTTCCCAACCCATGATTTACTATTACTAAGATTATTCTTTAACAAGGGAACACTTACATTTTCTTCCAAAGCTCATTTGTTAGATTCCATAAATTAACTACCACAAAGGTAATATATCAGAGAAACTCAAACCCAGTCAAAGACTTTTCTTCCAGTTTACCAATGCTGGTCATATTATTTTAGATAATGATGGAAAACAACAGCTGATAGTCAGTTTGAGACAAATGCCAACTGTTCCCATTTGTCTGGAAATGTTAAAATTGCAACAATACTCACTTTTCAAAGAATATTGGTATCTCTAAATGAGAAAGTGTACTAACTAAAACCCTAAAAAATACACTGAAGATAATGGTGCCTTTCTGATGTGCAGTAATTTTTAAATTGCTAATGTTTTGAAGTAAATACATCTCAACAGCTTAATAATTTCATATATTTTATTTTTTAAAAAAATTTTGCAAGCTAGCAGCAAAATATTGCTTCAAATAGTGTTCTCAATATTTTACGAATTAGCACCATATACCTTATAAAGCTAACTGGAATATTGCTTCATTGTAAATAATTATAAAATTTAATTGCCAATTGAATTAAATTTCAAATGCCAAATTAAGTCTCAAATGTTGAGTCACTGACCTTACCATTATTATTGGTTTTATGCACAAAGACATATTTCAAAGATGAACTTAACTATATTAACATCAAGCTAAGAAACACAGGGTACCAGTTTAAAGCACGATATAATCTCTGAAATTATTATAGAATTAAGGAGGCATGTTAAGAAAGTTGAAAAATCAGCTATGAAAATAAATATACTTAGAGTCCCTTACTTTTTAGATGAGGAAATAAAAAAAATTCCATGGTACTAGTATCAGTTACACATACGTTTTAGTACATGTCAGTATTCTCATGCTTTACTTATGAGTTTTGCCTTACCAAAAAGTCATCAAATTGTCCAGGATAACTCAGTGACAGCTGGAAGCCTGAAATAAAATTATTTGGTGCAAAAGATCCCAAGTCATTCATATAATTTTAAATGGAAGCCTAGACATTTTACTCCCACTTTTGTTTCCATCTGAAAATGCCTCTGAAAATATTGAGAAAATCTAATTATAATCAGATTACTTTCACACACTTGAAAAAGGGTGATTTTTCATTTCCTGTTCTCAGATAGGAGTATTCTTCAGAGCTATGGGGGTTAAGTTTTAAATCACGACTGACTGCTTACTAGCATGCCTGTTTTGCATACCAGTAGAATCAAGTCCAGTTTTGCCATTTGTGGATAACTATGACAAGATACAAAAGCATGTGTTTGCCATAAATAGCACTGGCTAACAGCAAACTGCTCACAGTGAGCAGATCAAATTCTCTATAAGGAGAACAATCTGGAACACAGCCAAATCTCATATTAATGTTTAAGATTGCTGGATCAATTCTTTTTTTTTCTTTAATTTGCAAAATACATTAAGAAATAACAGCTGAAATCAAAGTTCCTGAACAGAAGAATCATTAAACTTTGAGGGACAAATTTTAAAAGTAATTTTCATTAAGACCAAATATGCAGTATGAGCCTCCTGCTCCTACCATTCAACTACATAAAAATGTAAACATGACTCAGAAAATAACTACCGTAATTTATCCAGAGACCAAACCATATATTGAAGAGTTATGTCAGAGGGCAAAAAAAGTAATTTCTGATCTTCATATTAACACATAGAAAATAAGCTAAGGCTTATAAAAGTATCTCTCTGTAACAGTAGTATTTATATTAGCTGGCTTTAGGATAAAATATTTTTAAATCAAATAAAACTAACAAACTGGAAAATAGTGTATTAATGTTGTACCCCCCAAAAAAAAAGTGTAGAGATTAATAATAGTTGTTTATCCTAGGAATTACTTCATGTATCATTTGCAAAATGTGCAAGGAAAACAAGGCAACATTCTGTAATATGCCACAATTTTTATTGCAACGTGGCCATTTTTGTAAGGGTGGGGTTTGAGCTCAAAAACAATGTTCCATTTAAGGCTCTTTTAAACAGAAATTGCCATCATGACTGATAATCAAAATATCTTTACTGTTGCAAAACTTACATGGTAAACATAAAATTCCTACACTTATTCAGTAGTGTACACTCAATGGAAAACAAAAAAAGGCATTAATAACAGCTATTTTCCTTTAAGATATGCAGGTAACAGGAATGAACACTGAGGTACTAGAATAAACTGACATTTAACAAAACTTAATTGGCATTCCTTTTGGGATTGGGGGCATTACACTCATTACAAAAAAGTGCTTTCAATGCATAGTGATATATCCGTGCTGCCATGTCACAAAAATAGGCTTGCCAAGGCAGGTGAGGTGTATGAATGCTTGAGCCTCACAGAACTGCAACCAAGTGCAACTATAAATAATACTGAATAAAGTTTACCATCTGACCAGTGGATAATACTTTCAAGGCATTCAATTAGCTTACCCTTTGCAGTAATCTAAGCTATTCACATTGACAATCACATTCATTATAGTGCTTGCTGCAAGGAAGGCATATAACCAGTTGTTTTGGCTAAAATATGACAGGAAGGCATTCCTTGGATTTTACAGAAAAGTAATGGTAGTAAACAGTCTAATGGCAATCACTGACAGGTTGCTTATATGAATGATATTTCCTTCATTCATTGTGTTGGAAGAACTGAGTGGAAAGAGGGAAAAACAAACACCTAATAATATTCCAAATGACTGAGGGGGAGAAAAGGAAAGCTCCTTAAGATCCAGATGGCACTTGACTGTCATTTTACAAGGGTTTTCCTTCAAGTGAAACGACTACATTGCCTCCCAATTTCTCTCCAAGTGTGGAACGGTCCTTTATATCATCCAAGCCATTTACTTGCCACTCATGTTTAATACCTAAAAAGAAAAAAAAGAAAGTGTTATACAATGACCTTATTATAGTTGAGGAGTAATTTTTTTACAAAATAGTCAATGTTTGTACCTGTAAATTTCTTTTTAATGGCATCTTTAGAGCTAGCATATATCATCTTGCTTTTTAAAGGTGCACTTTCAGGAGCCCTAAAGAGAAAAAAAAAATTTTTGAATCCCACTTAAAAGACAAACAAAGATAAACTAGCTATGTTAATAACAATCCTTGCATTTCAAAAGTACTTTTTTCTTTTGTTTTTACACACCAGAATATAAATACTAGGTCTTCTTTCTTAGACTCTTTTGTTTCGTATGTGGCATCGTACAAAGCATATCGGCAATCATTCAGAGGTAGCAACTTCACAAAAGATGTGTAGGGGTCCTCTACAGTATCACCAATGTCACCCACCAAGATCTGCTTTGCTTCCTCTACAATTATTTGTCTTTTGTCATCGCTTAAACAGAAGAGAACTGCTTTCTTTCTTTTTTTGATCTCCTCTTGTGTAGAAGATTTCCTTACTTTCATATCATTAAAAACTTTGATGACTTCATCATTCACTGTAACTCCAGAAGCCTGGAAGTAAACAAAGGACAGTAGTTCAGAACAAGTATTTCAGTCTTGACCAAAATTACAATTTGCCTAGAGAGAATTCACTTTAGTCAGGGCATCAAAAATTGCATACTACTCTGCAAGTATCCCATCAGATTTGCTACATTTTAAGTGTCAGTGTGTGTAGCATCTATGGATTCTAACTCATCCTGCCCCATTCATCCGTTCTAAAGGGGTTTGGAGACTGAAGTAAATTGGCGGCACAGCAAAGGGACAAATACAAGCTGTCCATTCCCTGAAATGCTTTCTATTTCAATGAGTGATGTCAGAGTTTCAGGAACAGCGGCAAAAATACCTTCTGTATTGTGTCAACTCTGCAGGCCTTAAAAACACTTTTGGATTTCAGTTAATGCTTCCACTATTTTTTTCTTTAAAGTCATCCTAGCCAGTGCCTTTTCCTCATAAGGAAAGAGAATCAAGTGTGAACTCCAAACCGCCCACGGCTACAACATAATTGCCTCAGCTCAAAAGCAGACATTTCAAAACTAACGGGTTTAGTGTAAAAGCTTTTCACGGCGAGAAAGCATTTTTAAGTTTTCCCACTTCCTTAATCTCCCGCAAGGATTTTATTATTACAGGCCATCAAGACCCTCACCAAAAGCTCTCAGTAAGGACTTCAGAGCACATACCGATTTAGAGCGCGCCTGTTAATTAGGAAGCTCAGGGCAAACGCAGCGCGCGCGGGCGTGAGTTCCGCAGACCCTCCGGCGCCCCGGGCCCCCGCACCAGGGCCGCGACCCCTCCAGCCACCGGGAGCCCGGGACGGCCCGGACCCCCGCCCCCAGGAGTCCGGAGAGCAGCCGGCCCAGGCCTGACAGCGGGAGGGCAGGCCGACGCCGGCCGGAGGGAGAGAGCGAGCAGCGGGGCCGTAGCGCAGGAGCGCCCACCTCTGAGGCCACAACCAGGGTTAAAATGGCGGCCTCACTCCCAGGGCCCTGCTGGTCCGCGCGGGGGGGCTTAGCTCGCCGCGCCCCGGCCCCCCGACCCCCCAGCTTGCGCGCCCGCCTTACCATAGTGCCCGCGGCTGTGGCTGCGGCGGCGGCTGGGACTCAGGCTCTGTGGCGCTGGGCGGGGAGGGAGGGGCGGGCAGCGGCGAGTGCGGGGCACGCCGGGAGCTGCAGCCGGGGAGGTGGCGGCGGCGGCGGCGGCTCGGGGGGCTGCGGGCAGTGCGCGGGGCGGTCACGTGGGCACGCCCCGGACCGGCCCTTCCGCCTCCCGGCCCCGCCCGCGTCCTCGACCTGACCCCGGCGCGCGCGCCCTGGAGGCCCGGGTGGTGGCGCGGGGGAGTCCGGAGCCCCGGGCGCTGGTCGAGCCGACTCCGATACCCGCGCACCGCGCGTCGGCCACCCCGGGGAGAAGCTGCACTCTGCGGGCCGTTTCTACGCTGCCTCCCCGGGGGCGCGTGTGAGGGCTGCGGCGGGCCCAGGTGTCTTTGATTCACCTGTGGTTTCCTCCGGCGGGAGCAGGATTTCAACGTTTTGAGTCTCTGTAAAACTCTCATTAAGAGATGATGTGAATTGTTTAGCTCTTCCCCCAATTAAGTGATGATAAACACTAAATTACCCCAGTCGATTGAGTTTCTCAGCAAAAACATTGCTGAAAGGGTCGAAAATCACTTTCCAGAAATCTGTGGTTGAGGTAAGTCCTCTCCAGTTTTGCAATTCAGTTTCCTGGTATGCTGGTGTTTCTAAGGAAATGGTAGTAAGGACTTCAGTAATTTTAGGCAGGGAGAATCATAATTAGGAGGGCTTTTGCTGTAGTTTGTGTGATAAATTTCTGTATCCAAAACTTAATATATTTAATTTATTTTTTCATTAAGGTAACATTAGTTTGCAACACGGTATAGGTTCCAAGAGTATATTTTGTTTTTGTTTTTTTTCCCAAGAGTATATTTTGTCACCACACTCACCACCAAATGTCCAGCTATTGTCCACCACCAAGACATTGGCCCTTTATGTTAACTCTCTCCTTATTACTTAGTAATCATTCTGTTGTCAGAGTCTAAGGGTTTATTTTTGTTTTCTTTATATTCCACAAGTGAGTGAAATCATAGCATATTTTCTTCTCCTTCTGACTTACTTCACTTGCTAGAATCCCTTCAAGGTCCATCCATGTGGTCACAAGATGCCAGGATAGCATATTCTATTTTTCATGGCTAAGTTGTATACCATTGTGTATAGACAGCACCTCTTCCTTACCCGGTCATCTGTCATTGAGCACTTGAGTGGTTTCCGTATCTTGGCTATTGTGAACACTGTGGCAGTGAACTTAGGCGTGCATATAGCTTTTCAAATTGATATATATATTTTCTTCAGGTAAATACCCAGACATGGGATTACTGGATCACATGCTACTTTTATTCCTAATTTTTGAGGAACCTCCAGATTAGCTTCACCAATTTACATCCCCACTAACAGGGACAGACAGTGGGTTCCTTTCCCCCTACTTCCTTGCTAACGCTTTTATTTCTTGACTTTTTGATAATAGCCAATGTCTAAGCATGAATCCCAGACAAGATAAAAATACATTATGTTTAAGTGGTGTGGGTATTAGCAATTCTTCCCTTCCTGGACTTATTTTCAGAATTTCCCTCCCTTCTCAGTGTTGAAATTTGCAACAAAGAGATTCCAGAGGGGCCATGGTTCAGGCAGAAACAAGGTCTGAGGACACCCAGACTTAGATTAGGTACCAAAACCTATCCCACCAAGGTTGAGGATTCCAAAGGTATTAGATATCTTTGGATATCTCCCAACTGTAACTTCAGTCCTTCTCTAAGTCTCCTTGTTCTCCTCCCCATCTCCAGAGTTCATACTTCCTAAGCACTAGGATTCTTTTCCTGAAGATATTTTTGTCTTTGCACATATTTCTCTGCTTTGTAATAACTTGTTATATGTCCTGCCACCCCACTAAATTGCAGGTTCCTTAAGGATCTGAGTCCTACTTATTTTTGAATTTCATAGTAGGCACTCAACAGATGATGATGTAATAAATTTAAGGCACTTTAATGCTGTAAAGAAAACAAGAAGGAAACTCCTAAAGATCATGAAGCTGGCTTTAGAAACTCAGGGCCAGTTAGTAGCTCCTTCTTTTCATAACTGCTATTACCAGAATCTACTATCACTTGGTAAAGGCACAACATTACCAAGCTTTACTGCATGAATTCTGGCACCTTTGCAGTGAAGGGATCTGAGTGTCAGACATCATGTATTAGTGTCTTGTCACTGATATAACAAATTACTACAAATTTAGTGACTTAAGACAAATGTATTGTCTTACAGTTCTGAAAGTCAGAAGTCAGAAGTGAGGTTTTTTTTTTTAAAGATTATTTATGCATACAAGAACTGGGGTGTAGGCCAGAGGTGTGGGGTGTTTAGAGGATTCACCAGAGACAGAGTGGGGAGCAAAACAGGTGGATCTACTGAAGTACACTGCTGAGGGGGTCAGTGGGGCGAGGCAGAAGAGGTCTGCTGCGCCATGTGGGAAGGTACCTGGCTGGGGATGGAACTCATGCTGCAGTGGTTGCTGAGAGCTTCATGGTGCTGTGATTTAACCTGTTGTGCCACCAGGGAGGCCCAGAAATGAGTTTTGTGGGATTAAAATCAAGGTGTTGGCAGTGCTTCATTGTTTTGGGGGATTGTAGGTGGAGAACCTGGTCCCTGACCTTTTCTGGCATTCTGAGGCTACCCAGATGCCTTAATTTGTTGCCCCAGACAGCAATCACATCACTTACCCTTCTGCTTCAGTTATCGCAACTGATACTCTTTCTTGCCTCCCCTTTTCTTTAAGAATCATTGTGGTTATTTTGAAACCACCTGATAATTTAGGATAATCTCCCATCTCAAAATCATTAATTCAGGCACATCTGCAAAGTTCCTTTAGCTGTGTAAGGTAACATAGTCCCAGGATCCAGGGTTTAGGATAGGAACTCATTGGGAGGGCATATTATTCTGCCTCTCATACCACATCTGCTCTCTCTAGCAATTTCAAGCCCAAGCAAACAATTAACACGTGGGTCAGAATACCCTTGAAAAATTTAGTACTAGAATGCACATCTAAACTATAATTTTCCATGTGCTGGACTACCACATGGATGATAATAATAAATAATCTGTACTAAGTCAGAGTAACCTCAAAGTGGATGGATCTGGATGGGATTTCAGCTCCGACACAATGGTGGTACAATCTCTGCCAGCAGTTTACTTAAATGCTTTGAGAGAGGTAGTTTCCTCATATGTAAAATGGGGATTATGTGGACCCCCCCTCTCCTTCCAGGATTATGGTGAAGATCCAATGAATAATTAATGTAAGGCTTCTCCAGCGCAAAAGTAGGGACCCTGGGCTATTGCTAAACTAGTAGGAGTGAAGGGGAGAGCATGAAATTACCAATTTACAGGCAACAGTCATGAAGCAAACACAAGCCTCTTCAATACTGATTCGGAAGGCGCAGCTAAAGTTTGTTCTCTCGATAGTTCTAGAAAATTGCAAAAGTGAAGATATTCTCCCAAGAAACAATCTAGATTGTCTGTACCTGTGGCCTATAAAGGGGTAATTTTCCAAGACCTAAAACGATGAATCTGGAAGATTATGTTGAAAATTTCTGTTCAGGCCCCAGTCCCTGTCAAGAGACATCACACTCAGCTTCCATAGCCACTTCCTGACAGAGATGAATGGAAGCACAGAGATGCTCACCACTTCAAAAGCTACCTTTCTACCCATGTGCCTCTTTCACTCTGACATAGCCTTCCTAACCCACGCCTGAGCTAAAAGACTGGTAAGGAGGCAAGTCCTGTTTTTCTAAATCTAACTTTGAACCTAGGACTGGAAGATAAACATAATGGTGGAGATGTGTGTTGGAATCTGTCTCTGTGACTCACTCTCTGATCTGCAGAACTAACTTTGGGTCTTACAGGGCTAACCCTTAGTTCTTTTTAATTTAGGAACATGATCTCACAATAAAGGAACTTAGCAGTTTGTGTCACGTGAAGCATTAATGAGGTAGCAGCAGGGAAATGCAATAAGTAATGAAATGTAGTTCACCAGGGTCTCAAATGTTGTATTTATAACTTATATTTATCAGATCCACTTATGAGGTATTTGTGATGCTAACTGAATCGTGATAAGCAGCAACCAGTTACACAAACTAAATTATACAACCCATCCAAAAACAGTGTCTGAGAAAAGCAACTTGCTAGGAATTAAGGTAGAATCCTGTGTTTAGCTAACTTTATCACAAAAGTTGTAGATTTTTAAATTATAGACAGAAATTGCAGACATGAAAAATGTAACATGAAACCTATATGTGAACAGATATGGGGGAAGGGGTGGAAAGCAAAAAGTAAGAGAAAGTGTTACAGGGCAGGGAGAGGGGCACCCCCGAAACCCCAGACCTGCCCTGTACTAAATGGGTTCAGCCATCCGCTGCATCAATACAAAACATACAGGACCTTTTGTGGAAACCAGACTTTAATACAATTAGAAAAGACAGAGAAGAAAAAGAATATATTTTCTAAGTCAAGCACCCCATGTTATCCAACTCCTCGTGGGTACAAGTCCACCCAAACGGGATTGGCCCTAAGCAAGTCTCGAAAGCCTGCCACAAGTCTAGAACAGCTTATGGCAGGGACCCACCCATAAGGGTCAGAAACAGCCAGACAATTCTGGGAGGAACCAAAATACCTTTCGGCAGGGACCCATCCCAAAGGGTCAGATACAGTCAGACAATTCTGAGAGAAACAGAACAAAATCAAAACCAAAATCAACACAGCCATCGTTAACCTCCCCACGGGTCTCTCACCCACGTCTATTTCAACCAGTCCAGGCCAGTGCAGCTTCTTTACAAGTCTCTCTGCTCCTTGGGCCTCTGCTGGCTTTCCATCCTTCTTCAGTCTCCTCCTGTCTTCTGTGTGTCTCCTCTGTGTGTGTCCTCTCTTCTGTGTGTCTCAAGCTTCTCATATCCTGCTCAGCTCCACCCTACATTGGGTGGGACAGGGAACCTGGGACACACCCCTTCTCCTGGGGGCCACCCTGTTACAATAATTCAAAAACAAATAATGAGAAAGAATTTATTCATTTCACTTTGTTCAATCAATCCTTTGTTTCATTTATTGAACACTTTTAGGAACTAAGAATGAAAGATAAAAATAATACAGCCTCTGTCTTGAAGAAAGTCAGTTCTGTGAAAATATAGCAAGGAAACCAGTATCTGTCAAACAATCCCATGCATGCTACAATGACATATGTACAGGATGTCTTGGGAGCACAAAGTTGGATCACTAGTTCAGTCTGGAGTGAAGTTAGTTCTTGAGGAGAAGAGGGATTTAAGATAGGAAAAGAATATTCTAACCAGAGGCAACCTCTGTCTGTATAAAACCACAGTGACTGGAGTATATATTAGAAACCCCAAGTAATGTGCTATGGTAATCTGCTATGATCTGTACTTGGTATGAAATGAACATGGTGTGGTAGGAGATATGGGCTCCTATAAGCATTGTATACAATCTTACAGTCAAAATTTTGTTCTGCAAATGAGGATAACAATAAACATTTTTCATATGTGGTTTGCTTTTTAAAATTTTTCTTGAAGTAACATTGCATTCTAAGTTTATATAATTTAAAAAATATCAGTTCTGTTGAGGTATTATTTGCTTGATATAAAATTAACCCTTTTTAAAATTTTTAATTTTTTTAAAAGATTTATTTATTTATGCATACAAGCTGGGGTACAGGCCAGAGGTGTGGGGCGGCGAGAGGGCTCACCAGAGACAGAGCCGGAAGCAAAACAGGCAGATCGACAGAAATACAACCGCTGGGGGGAGCAGCAGGCAAGGCAGGAGAGGTCCGCCACACCAAGTGGCAATCTCCCCGGCTGGGCCTCGAACTGGCTTGTTGCTGCTGACAGTTCCACAGTGCAGCGCTTAACGGCTGCACCTCCAGGAGGCCAAAATTTACCCTTCTAAATGATACCATTTAGTGTTTTTTTAGTATAGTCACAGTTGTGTAATCATCATCATTACCTAATTCTAGAGCGTTTTTAATCATCCTCAAAAGAACCCTCAAGTTATTAGCAGTTAATCCACATTTTCTCCTCTCCTCAGCCCTTGGCAACCACTAATTTATTGTCTCTCTGGGTTTGCCTGTTGTGGATGTTTCATATGACTGGAATAATCTAATAGTAACTTTTGTGTGGTTTCTTTCACTTAGCATTTTTGCACTGCTCATTCATGTTATAGTATGTGAGTACTGCACTCCTTTCTTGTGCTGCATGAATCTACCACATTTCCTCAATCCATTTATCATTTGATGGACATTCCAGTTGTTTGTTCACTTGGGCTCCTGTGAATATTGTTACTATGAACATTCATGCACAGATTTTTGTGTTAACATATTTTCATTCCTTTATTCTTAGTCCATTTTTTTCATTGGTTGTCTTTAAAAAATTGACTTGTAAGTGTTCTTTATATATTCTGGATACAAGTCCCTTTTTAGATATATGATTCGAAAAAAAATTCTCCCATTTTCTGAGTTGTGAGTTGTCTTTGCACTTTCTTAATAGTGCTTTTTGAAGCACAAAGCTTTGACATATTAATAACAACGATTTGTGTAGTTTTTCTTTTGTTGTTTACATTTTTGGTATTATAACCAAAAAGTCATGGTCTAATCTAAGGTTATGAAGAATTTACTCCTATTTTTTTCTCCTAAGAGATTTATAGTTCCAGCTTTACATTTAGGTATATGGTCTATTTTGAGTTCCTTTTTTAGCTATGGTAATGCATGTGGTCCAACTTCATTCTTTGGCATGTGGACATTCAGTTGTCACACATCAATTATTGAAAAGAGTATTCTTTTCTTAAATTTGTTTTTTAAATGCTATTATAGATACACTAGCAATCACATTCTAAAATGTTATAAAAATTTAATTTATAATTGCTTATTGATGGATTGAACTGATAAGAAGAAAGGAATTTTAATTGTATTTCACAACTGGATTACTTGTGTGTCTAAAAAGTTATCTCTTAGGGCCTCCCCGGTGGCACAGCGGTTGAGCGCTGCTCTGTGGAGCTGTCGGCAGGGCGTGCGATGCGAGTTCCACGCCCAGCCGGGGAGAATCCCACATGGCGCGGCAGACCTCTCCTGCCTCACCCGCTGCTCCTCTCAGCAGTGTATTTCTGATCTGCCTGTTCTGCTCCCCACTCTGTCTCTGGTGAATCCTCTCGCCGCCCCATGCCTCTGGCCTGTACCCCAACTTGTATGTATAAATAAATAAATCTTAAAAAAAAAAGTTATTTCTTAATATGTCAATAGAGACTTTATGAGTTTTTTTTTTTTTTTTTTTTAAACAACTGAGTTCCTGCCTGGAACTGTGCAAGACTCTGGGTATAAGATGAAGAACAAAATAGACATGATCCCTGCCTTCATGGAGGTTGTAGTCTAGTGAGAGAATAGCCAGGGGCTTTGATAAAGAATTAAGGAAGGGTTCTCCGGGTTAAGAATCCTTCAAATAAAGGCAACCGCATGAAAAAAAAGAGCAAAGATGGCTCTTGGCCTTTTCGTTTTTTGAAAATAAAATAGAAGAACTACAATGTAGTGGGTAAGATGAAAGCAGTAAGAGATGTGATTGAAGAAGTTGTCAGGGACAGTTAAAGTCAGACCTAGAAACCATGTCTCAAAGCCTGCACTGAGGCTCCCCAGTGCTTCAGCAAATTGCCATGACCACCATGGATGCTTTAAATTTTAAGGGAAGCACAGCGACATCTGTTGGAAATCATGGGAACTGCTAGTTTGTCCGAGTTTCTAATTTTCAACTTTAGGTACCCCTGCCTTCCTTTCAATGGGTTTCCAGCTGTTGTTGTAATAAAAAGCAAGTTCCTCAGGAAAACCAGTATGGAACAGAAGACGCTGGTGACTGTGTCCAATCCGATTCCAAGATTTGAGAAATTATGCAGTGCCCAACAGGTGCTATGTCATCTTGAACTGAAGAAATTTGGGAACCTCTAATCCTGTAAGGATTTGGGATTTTTTTCCCCCTACTGTTCGTTTCAGGAATCTGTTAAAAAGGTTTTAAACAGGGAGAGTGACATGTATCTGCATGCATATATTTTGACAATACAAATAATTTCTTAATTTATAGACTTTAAAAACAATTCAAACACAGCAACAATACTTCTACAATGATCCTGAATGGAATTATCATAAATTGCTCTGGCTAGCAAAGGCAGAAGTGGAGTACCTCTGATAGTTTTAAAAAGTTCCCCAACATTCTTCCCAACCACACACAAGTTGTCTGTTGTATTCACCACTTTAGGTTGGTTTCCTAGCTCTGCCTGAAAAAAATCCTAATGGCAAATCTGGGACACTCGGCACAGGGACATTCCCCCAATGGCCTGTCTGTGGAACCTTAAGGAAGTGCCACCCTCTACCACCACCTCCACCCTCCCTTGAATAACCTTACTTGATCTAGTAATTTTTATGCTGAATTTGTTCTAACCAGGTCACCATCCCCACCCCCCCAAAAAATACAACACACACACACACCAAAACCAACCAACTAAAAAAACCCATAACAACAACAACAAAAAACAAACTAGGTAGAAATAATCAGCCCAAAATAAAACCAATAGTATAAAACTACACTTGAAAATGTGGAATTGATAGACAAAAGAAAACTGACAATGGCAGATGCTACTATCAATTTTTAATAAAGATTTATTTATTTATGCATACCAGCTGGGGTGTAGGCCAGAGGTGTGGTGTGTCTGTGAGAGGATTCACCAGACAGAGTGGGGAGCAGAACAGGCAGATCAACTGAAATATACCGCTGAAGGGAGCAGTGGGCGAGGCAGGAGAGATCTGCTGCGCCATGTGGAAAACTCCCTGGCCAGGTATCAAACTCATGCTGCAGTGGCTCTGGATAGCTTCATGGGCTGAGGCTTAACCCATTGCACCATCAGGGAGGCCCCACTATCAATTTTTTAAAATAATGTACAGAAAAAGTTTAAATGTACAGAAAATATTTAGAATGTTTCATGTATAGGAAACTAGAAAATCAAATCTATGCTGTAATATTTATAAGGAAAATAGAGATCCTATTGAAACTAATTTGGGCAAAATAGAAAGGGAAATACGAAACAAACTGGAGATGATTTAACTGCAATGCATGGAAAGAAATGTTTGAGAACTTGAATCTCTTCAAGAGAATTTCTCCAATGGTTATTTTCTTAGCAAAAATGTCATCAGATTTCAAATAATAAATCTGAAATCAAAACCCTTGAGTTAAAAAAACAGGAAGGATCAAAATCACTTGTGCCTTCACATTCAACCTTTTACTCAGAAGGGAGCATAGTAGGGCTGCCAAATTAAGGATGCTTAGTAAATTTGAATTTCAGGAAAATAGCTAATTTTTTTTTTTTTAGCATAAGTGTATCCCATGCAATATTTGGGAAATACTTTTACACTAGAAAATTATTATTTATTTGAAATTCAAAAATTTTTAAAGGTTTATTTATTGATGCATACAAGTTGGGGTTAGGCCAGAGGCGTGTGGTGGTGAAAGGATTCAACCAGAGACAGAGTGGGGAGCAGAACAGGCAGATCGACTGAAGTACACTGCTGAGGGGAGCAGCAGGTGAGGCAGGAGAGGTCTGCAGCGCCATGTGGGCACCTCCCTGCCGGGTATCGAACTCCTGCTGCAGTGGCTCTGGATAGCTTCATAGTGCTGCGCTTAACCCATTGCGCCACCAAGGAGGCCCAAAATTCAAATTTAAGGGTGTCTTGTATTTGGCAATTTTAGAGCACAACGTAATTTCCACATTCTTATGTTGACGTGAGTTCTCAGCAGAATTACACAAGTATTTATTGAGAGTCTACTATTTGATAATCAATGATAGCATTATCAACCAGAGGGAAAATAAAATACAGTGTCAATAGAAATAGCTATGTAAATTTTGACTTCAGTTCCTTGGGACATAATGCAGTCATTAATTATGGGAACTATGGGAAAATACCTATAATGTAATGTTATACCAAGAAATGCCTCCTATGGGGCCTCCCTGGTGGTGCAGCGGTTAAGCAGTGGTCAAGCAGCAGCGACAAGAGTTTGACGCCTGGCCAGGGAGCTTCCCATATGGCTTGGCAGGCCTCTCCTGCCTCGCTGACTGCTCCCCTCAGCAGTGTTTTCCCGACGATCTGCCTGATCTGCTCCCCATTGTCTTTGGTGATCCCTCTCGCTGCTCCACGCCTCTGGCCTGTACCCCAGCTTGTATACAAAAATAAATAAATCTTTAAAAAAAAATGCCTCCTATGAAACTATCTTTAATATGATCACAAAAGTAAAAATAGGTGTGTATATGGGATAAAATCACTACTAGAAACAATTTATTAGGCTAAATTATAGGATATTTTGTTGCTTTTTATATTTTTAAGTATTTAAAATTGGGAGAAAAAGGTTAAGTGTGCTACAATGTTAAAAGCAGAGAAATTCTTGCACTTAAGCTTGCAGCTCTTTTAAGAATTTTAGTGTAGGTGTGAATGAGGACTGGATTGATGGGGTCAAACAGTAACTATGTTGGCTGTGTGCTTTCCTCAAATATACTTTATTAAATGTAGTATGTTAGACTCATTCAGTGAGAGATACTGGCTTCCTATATGTTCAGTTATCTTTTGCAAAGGGCTCTTATCAGGTACTCATTTTTGATAATCTGTTTCATTGTATACCATCTAAATTTCCTTTGGAATCTGCCATGATAAATTTAGTAATCTAATGATAAACTATATTCCAGGAATTGAGTTCAGAGTGCTAAAGGAACTGAGTTCAGAAAAATGAAGGAATAAAGCTATTTCTCCCGATTTTTAAACTGTCCTACACTTCAGAGAACAAGGCCTTACAAAGTTTCTTTACTCCTCCAGCATTAAAAGTTTGTGAAACCATTTCTTAGTTGGCTTTAGTAACTGGGAGAATGTGTTAAAGAGCACAATGTTGAGTAAACATATCAACTCTCTTCAAAGAGAGTTGTTGCCTGAAGTGTGACCTTGATGTTCACTGAATTTTATATCATAGTATATTTCCCTGGCAAGGAGAGTTTTTCTGTACTGAATTCAGAATTGAAAAAAATATTTATGAGTAGTTTAATTAAGATTTGCTTTTTATTTTTCTATGTAATTAAAAAAAAGGATTTATTTATGCATACAAGAGCTGGGATGTAGGCCAAATGTGCAGGGGGTGAGAGGACTCACCAGAGACAGAGTGGGAGAAGAACAGGTGGATCTACTGAAATACGCTGCTCAGGGGAGCAGCGGGTGAGACGAGAGGTCTGCTGCTCTATGTGGTTCAGCTCCCTGGCTGGGGATGGAACTCATGCTGCAGTGGCTGGCAATAACTTGATAGTGCTGACTTTAACCCCTCTGCCACTAGGGAGGCCCCTTATTATTTTTAAATTGGGATGCTTGCAGCGGCGACGCGAGTTCGACGCCCGGCCGGGGAGAATCCCACATGGTGGGGCAGACCTCTCCTGCCTCGCCCTCTGCTCCCCTCAGCAGTGTACTTCTGATCTGCCTGTTCTGCTCCCCACTCTGTCTCTGGTGAACCCTCTCGCCGCCCCACGCCTCCGGCCTGCACCCCAGCTTGTATGTATAAATAAATAAAAAAAAATCTTAAAAAAAAAAAAAGGGCCTCCCTGGTGGCACAGCGGTTGGGCGCTGTGCTGTGGAGCTGTCGGCAGCGTCAATGGGGGTTCGATGCCCAGCCGGGGAGAATCCCACATGGTGTGGCAGACCTCTCCTGCCTCGCCCGCTGCTCCCCTCAGCAGTGTATTTCTGATCTGCCTTTTCTGCTCCCCACTCTGTCTCTGGTGGACCCTCTCGCCGCCCCATGCCTCTGGACTGTACCCCAGCTTGTATGTATAAATAAATAAATCTTTGAAAAAAAAATAAACTGTGATGCTTCTTTCCTTATTCAAAATCCTTGACCCAGTTGAATTTCAGGTGGGCTCTTTCCAGACATTGTCTATTTTTTTTTTAAAGATTTATTTTATCCATACAAGCTGGGGTACAGGCCAGAGGCACGTGGTGGTGAAAGGGTTCACCAGAGACAGATCGGAGAGCAGAACAGGCAGATTGACAGAAATACACTGCTGAGGGGAGCAGCGGGTAAGACAGGAGAGGTCTGTCACGCCATGTGGGAATCTCCCCGGCCGGGCATTGAACTCTCGTCACTGCTGCCGACAGCTCCACAGTGCAGTGCCCAACCACCCAACATTGTCTATTTTATTCAACTTATGTAAAAGGGAAGAAAAGATTCCTTCCACACACTTTTCTGAAAATTTCTCTCAAATTTCTGGGCTAATCATGCTTCCATAGTTAGCAACTTGTATTTTTTTTTAAAGATTTATTTATTTATACATACAAGCTGGGGTACAGACCAGAGGTGTGGGGCAGCGAGAGGGTTCACCAGAGACAGAGCGGGGAGCAGAACAGGCAGATCAGAAGTACACTGCTGAGGGGAGCAGTGGGTGAGGCAGGAGAGATCTGCCGCACCATGTGGGATTCTCCCCGGCTGGCCGGGCGTCGAACTCGCATGGCCGCTGCTGACAGCTCCTCAGCTTAACCACTGCGCCACCAGGGAGGCCCAACTTGTAGTTTTTAATACAGGAAAGTAACACCCAAGTACCGTCACCACCCAACAATAAAATTTATTTTATTTGTGAGATTTCTTTTCAACTCTAGATATAGGGGGGTTCATTTTGCATCTCTCTTGAATACCAGAGGTAATTAATATCCTCAAATTTGTATATTAGCTGCCTGTCCTTGATTTTACACTTTCATTACAAAAGCATTTTTGTTCCTAAGCAGTTAAGTAGATTTGGTATAGTTATAACATCTACACATGTAGTACCTGTAATCATTAAATCCTTACAATTTATTCATTTTCACTTTTATAAACTTAATAAATCTATAATTGTCATGTAGTATTTCATGGTGTGAAATTACAGTTTATCCATTCCTTGTTTATAGATACTTGGGATGTTTCAATTTTTCGTTACTACGAGAATCCTTGGATTTGTCTCCTTGGAATTGCTGGGTCATAGGGCATGTTTCTTCAACTTCACTGGAAAATGTCAAATTAATCTCCAAAGTGTTTATACCAATTTATTCTCTCGTCAAATGGTGAATGAGTCCCCTTGGTCACATTCTTGCCAACACTAGTATAGATGACTGGAATTTTTATCAGTTTGGATGAACTGCTATTCACTATGATTTTAATTTTTCACTTTCTCAATTCCTAGTGAGGTTGACCATCCTTAATTATGCCAGTTCACATATTTTACATAATTTTTCTGTAGGGCCATTTTTCTTTTCTTTTCTTTTTTTAAGATTTATCCATCTATACATACAGCTGGGGTACAGGCCAGAGGTGTGGAGTGGTGAGAGGCTTCACCAGAGACAGAGTGGGGAGCAGAACAGGCAGATCAGAGATACACTGCTGAGGAGAGCAGCGGGCGAGGCAGGAGAGGTCTGCCACACCATGTGGGATTCTCCCCGGCCAACCTGCGTCGCCGCTGCCGACAGCTCCACAACGCAGCACTTAACCGCTGCGCCACCAGGGAGGCCCATTTTTCTTTTCTTTTTTTTAAAGATTTATTTATTTATACATACAAGCTGGGGTACAGGCCAGAGGCGTGGGGCGGCGAGAGGGTTCACCAGAGACAGAGTGGGGAGCAGAACAGGCAGATCAGAAGTACACTGCTGAGGGGAGCAGCGGGCGAGGCAGGAGAGGTCTGCCGCACCATGTGGGATTCTCCCGGGCTGGGCGTCGAACTCGCGTCGCCGCTGTAGACAGCTCCACAGCGCAGCGCTCAACCGCTGCACCACCAGGGAGGCCCCATTTTTCTTTATTGGTAGTTTTTTTTTTTTTTTTTTTAATATTCAAACATCAACCCTTTGCTGAGTGCATTGGAAATAGCTAACATTCTCTGGATTGCCTTTTTGTTTATGGTGTCTCCTAAGTTTTTTTTTGTGTTTTTCATATTTAATTATATATTTTACATTATTCTTCCTTTTTATACAATGCATGCTTTCTCCTTTCAGGTGTTGTCCCCGTAAAATTCCCATCACCTAAGAAGTTTTAAAAATGTGACATATTGTTATTCCTTTAAGTTAGTGCCTTTTCCAGTCGTTTCCAGTTTGTCTTCCTCCTCCCCTCCTCTCCCTTCTTTTCCTCTTCCTCCTTCCCCCGCTCTTTCTCCTTTGATTTCTCTTCTTACCTTTCTTCAAGAAATTCTTTCCAACTAGATAGTTCATGAACTCAAGGAATTAGTATCAAATGTCTTTTTTTTTTGTTTTTTTGATGTGTAATGATACTGCATTAATTTTCATTGGTCTTTTTTCTTTTAGAGAGATACATTAGAGTTTACAGATGAGATAGTGTGGGCTGGAATTTTCTTCAAAATAATATGGGGAGTTAACAGTCTTTGAATAATTTAAACCTTTAAAGTTACATGCAAAATTGGATGAAGAGCTTCTTCCACATTTGGGGGGGGAGTGGCAGATGCTTTTAGATCTAGGAGAGTTCAAGTCGAGTCTTTGATCTGTTGGGATTTCTAACACATGTGAATTCTCAACACAACTCTCTAATTCTACCAGATGGAGCCAAATGGTTCATATACGTCAATGTAGAACTTGCTTTATAGATCTCTTGCCTTCTATTATACAGGATGGATTTCCAGATGTTCTTTTTCATTTGTAGTTTGATCCTCCAAGAAACTTTCAAGAAATAGTTTGGAAGGGTGGCCCCTTTATTTTCTTTGTCCTTAGTGATGGCATTGTTAGGCTAGCTGATAAACAAAGGCAATAATACTCTGCGGAATATGACATACTTGGTTTAAACTTTAGAGAAAAAGAGCTGAGTTGAAATGGGAGAATATTATTAGAAAGATGCATATGGCTTGAATTTTATTTTCTTGCTTTGAAACAAAATGAAACTGTACAGTCTCACTGAGATCTAGATTTCAGGATGAAGTAAAATATCCTGTTCTAACAAAAAACAACACACATCTCTGGGCTCTTTCCTGCACATTTAATAGCCATATATTTTATTGTATCCTTTTATGTTCCTAGTACTCTAGTGGCCAAAATCTTAATAGAAAGGCTTAACCAACCCATGACTAACCCTAATGGTAAACTAATGAGGAAATGCGATAGTTCTCAAGCAAATACAGGAGAGTTCAGAGAAGTCCATTTTTTTTTTTTTTGGTCTCTGATTATCTACCCTTTTGCTAAGAACAGGTATTTGAGACTCAGAGAAGAGTTATTTTCACTCTTGTTAATTCTCAACTGTTAATCATAAAAAAAAAGCACATTTTATAAAATGAAATACAGCTCAAATAATCAACTGTCTCTGTAGCTTCCATTTTGCCTGAGAGGCAAAAACACATTGAAAAGACTTAGGGCTGAGATACTACACGTTCCTATTAGCATTTCAATTTTTAAAAGGACATAAGGATGATAAAATGAGAGTTTAGTCTTAAGTTTCCTGATAGTGAAGGCAAAAAAAAAAAAAAAAAGGTGAAATCTCAATTATTTATTCTAGGTCAGGGATCAGCACACTCTAACCTGCAGATCAAATCAGGTCTACCACTTGGTTTTAGTAAATGAAGTTTTACTGCAATACAATCAAGTATTAGTTTATGTATTTTCTCTGGTTTTAGGCTACAATGGCAGAATTGAGTAGTTACCACAGAGACAGGTGGCTGTAAAAGCACAAATATTTCTATTTGGATCTTTACAGAGAGTTTACTAAGCTATGGCCTATAGGACTGTGGAGACTGAACAGCAAAAAGTGCACAGGATCTGTCACAAAGAAGAAATATAAACACTGAAACTTTTAAATGACTATTACTAAATGTTACACTGCTCCATTACCTGTTTCTATCAATTCTTCTGATCACTAGATTTTGGTGATCTAATAATAAAACACAGACAGCCATTATGAAAGTGATTACTAATATAAATTATAGTTACTCAGAATGTCACAAGGAAATTATAATTTTCTATAACCTAATTGTCATCAGTTAACTGGTTAAATAAATGCAGGACTGGCCTAAGAAAAGCGTTCCATATGAAGTAAGTAACACTTGAGAATGGACTATCTTCAAAGTTTAGCATAGGTAATAAATTACTGCTTCTCACACATTTCTGCATATGCTCAAATATTAACAAGGACTCTGTAGCCAATATTAATGAGACATGTAGCCAAATATACATGGGAACTAAATCTAAAGCTTGGAAGACAGTATGCCTTTGCATACTAAAAAAGGAACAGTTACTTCCAACAAAACTAAGGTCCCTAAATATCTTCCATACCTAAGAATAGTTCTATTTTAAAAAAATTCCAGAGTGGTATTTCTCAACTATGTAAGCATTTTCCAAACTAGCTTTCTTCCTTTTAATAAGAATCCCTACCATAAAATGTTACTGTTACAGATGGGAGGTATTTTATTCCTCAAGGGTTTGGACAGAAAAAAGATGCAATCACTACTATAGACACTCATGTACAATAAAACACTGGTTCCTATTGTCTGTACGTAATGTGTGTGTGTGTGTGTGTGTGTATTTCCAATTCTGATTTGTAAAAATTCCAGAAATTCAGAATCCTTGAAAAAAAATGTTATCATTTTATTTGTACACCTAAAAAGTTGTACATAGAAACTTGTAACACAGTTCTGTAAAACTGAAAGAACTGTCAGGGAAAAGGGAGGATGTTACTTTTATTGATTGATCATTAAGGAAGTCAGAGAAATAAAAAAAAAACACAGTAAAATGTTTAAAAAAATTAAAGAACATTTTCCAGGTACAAATTTTATAAATACAAAACAAATTCACAAATTACTCTGAATGCTAAATAAATATCTAGTTAATAAACTCAAACTTAATACCTCCTGCCAGCACTGGTACAGCACTTCAAGGATATAAAATTGGATTCACTCATGTGTAGTGTTGAAAGAATGTGCTCATTAAACAATTCTTAGACATACACACTTCCTCCTAAACTGTGCTAAAACAGAAGATTTACCTGTATGACAAATCTCCCTTAATACCACACTTCTAAAAAAGATCATCAATGACAAAATAAATCATAGGTGAAAAAATATTTTCCAAGCTATTGGGACACATGAATGATCTCAAAATGTATAAAAACCTCTGTAAACCAGTACTGTATCCAATATATCTATCAAACTTATTAGATACTGAACAAAACTGTAGCAAAGGAAATCTTTCCTACATTCTCCTGAGTGCTTAATATTAAAATTGAGAATATAGTGCAGGTCACACTTCAGTGTGGTCAATAAGTTGTTATTGCTTTATACATCTATGTCTGCTTTAAAGCATGGTTTAATGTTCTGTTTTCATGAACAATTTTGTTTTTCTGAGCGTCCTTTAGAAGGACAAAATTAGATTCGTGTCTTTTTTGCAGCTGGTGGTGTGCTAACTTGATCCATATTCCCAGGTGTGACATGGAGTCCAAGCTTTTGAGCCTGAATATGAAAAAATGCTTGAAGTCTAGTTCCAGCTTTTGCTTCACTTGTGTTACGAGGGTTGTATTCAAAGCAGTTCGAAAACATTAACTCAATATCATCAATAAACTCAGCTAGAAAGAAAAAAACCAAATGAGATTAGAATGAAAGTACATAAATAACAAATATAATTTTGTTTGTATTATATCCAGAAACATCATTAAGAATATAAAAATCTAGATTTGGAGCTTTCAGAGGGGGAGAGGGGAGAAAGAGTTGGGGCAAGCACAAAATACTAAGGTGGAGGATTATGGATGCTTTGGTAGTAGGAATGATAAGCTGATATACTAGAGGGGGAAATCCGATACTGTCAAAACACTAGCAAGGATATAAAACAACAGTACTTCAAAAGCAATAAATAAATTTAAAAAAATGTTGAAAGATACTCTTCAGCTGTTTTGGCCAAATTGGATGTGAAGAGAAGAAAATGGAAACCCATTTTTTTCTTTAGAAATTGAAGACTGTGAATCAAGGCAGCAAAACTGAAGCTTAAAATGTTTTAACTACAAATATTTAAAAAATTTATTGAAACTATGCAACTGTGTAATTAGATACATAATTATAAAAAACTATTAAGATGAAAGTCTTAATATATCCATAACTCACTCAAGCCCCATCCCTCCTTCATCTCCACATACACAGACACGCATTTTATGGACTTCTTGGGGATGGCATCTATGGAATTACATTAATATACATGACTTAAATAAAAAAAAAATCCTTAAATACAAATAATTATTAGAAAGAACATAAATTACTTACATGCTAATTTATATTCACATTTGTTCACTTTTTCACGTATTATATTTAAGGCAATGGGCTTTTTAATGATGTCATAATAGTCTGGGACCTGTAAAACAATTCAAATATATCTCTCCTATAGAAAATTTATCAATGATAAAGACAATTTATCAGTGCTAAGTGGTCAAATGCATGAAGATTTTGCACTTACAGCAAATTTGATATCAATCTCTGAATATTATTCCACTGAAACCATATATTTCAGATATAAAGTTGTAGAAGCCTGATAGTATAAAAAAATATTAACAGTTTATCAGGAGAGGAGATTATCGATTGCTTGTATGCTCCTTCTCTTTCTCTCTCTGTATATATTATACATAGGTATTTAAAATTTCTTTAATGAGTATTATATGCATTGTAGTAAAGAATAAAATGTACATGTAAAAAACCTTAATTCAGTATATAAACTCCTCGGGGGAAAAAAAGAGAGTCAACCTGAGTTTCATTTCTAATAAAATGATACTCAAAGTAAATGATTCATGATCCTGTTCTAGAAATCTCAAAACAGAATTATGATGTTACTTTTTCATCAGAAACCACACACACATTGACAAGTGAGAATCTTTATAATCTAGTTATGTCTAAGCTCTCTAACAAACTCTCTGCTCCCTTCAAACCCATTTCTCATTGTTGAAACTACACCTTCCCCAAATAGCTTTTTCATAAAAAACTTCCTAATTTCTGTAATTTTCTCCCTCTGAAATGTTCAAATCATTTTTCCTCTATACTTCTGAAAGACCATTATAACTTCAATTATAGCACTGTAACACTGTTCTATCACAATACATAACTATCTGTCATATATATATATATATATATATATATAAATAACTATAACACCATCTCAAATCCATTAGTTATATTAGATCAACTCTGTTATTTAAGAGTAGCTGTTATTTCACATCAATATCTGTCTAATTACAGTGTCTGGGCCAATACCATTCATCATCACTTAGGGACTTAGAAAAGCAAATGGTTGGCATCAACCCACCCCTTGAGTGGGGCCTTGTAATCTATGTTTTAACAATGCCCTCAGGTGATTCTGGTGTATGTTCAAGTTTGAGAACCACTGTTTTACATCGTAGAATATACTCTTAATGGTACTCAGATGAATCAACTCTATTCATATTCATGACTACATACAATAAAAACATTGAGATGATTTTAAAATAGTGCCATCATACACAAGTGTCAGTCACAGGATTAGAAGGGACAAAGGACAAAAATTTACAAGGAACTCACACAACTCAACAAAAAGCCAATAACCCAATCAAAAAATGGGCAGAAGAGCTCAAAAGGCACTTCTCCAAAGAAGAAAAGCAAATGGCCAACAGATACATGAAAAAATGCTCAACATCACTTATAATCAAGGAAATGCAAATCAAAACCACTATGAGATACCACCTCACACCTGTGAG
>PVIJ01007602.1:0-81198 GCA_004024925.1 Scalopus aquaticus
GGTGGTGGGCTGCCCAAGGGGAATACAAAATGTAAAAGACACAAATAACAATAAAAAAAAAATGAAAAAAAAAATAAAAAAATAAAAGTACCTCTAAAGACATGAAGGCATAATCAGGCTGTAACAGGGTGGTCCCCAGGAGAAAGGGTGTGTCCCAGGTTCCCTGTCCCACCCAAGGTAGGGTGGAACTGAGCAGGATAAAAGAAGCTTGGGAAGAGAGACAGGACACACAGAGGACACACACAGAGGAGACAGAACACACAGACAGAAGACAGGAGAGACGGAAGAAGGATGGAAAGCCAGAAGAGGCCCAAGGAGCCGAGAGACTTGTAAAGAAGCTGCACTGGCCTGGACTGATTCAAATAGATATGGGTGAGAGACACATGGGGAAATTAACGATGGCTATGCTGATTTTGGTTTTGATTATTCTCTGTTCTGCTCAGAATTGTCTGGCTGTTTCTGACCCTTATGTGTGGGTCCCTGCCAAAAACTGTTCTAGACTTGTGGCAGGCTTTGGAGACTTGCTTTGGGCCAATCCTGTTCGGGTGGACTTTTACCCACGAGGAGTTGGATAACATTGGGTGATTGACTTAGAAAATATATTCTTTGTCTTCTCTGTCCAAAAAAAAAAAAAAAAATTTTTTTTTCATTGAATGGGAGTACTGCATGGCAAAAGTCAGAAATGTATTCACAGCTAGCACTCTGAGATTTTTTTAATATATATTTTTATTGTTATTTATGTCTTTTACATTTTGTATTCCCCTTGGGTAGCCCACCACCAATTCACCCGTGATCCATCTCCATGGTCCCTTGTGTTCTTTTTTTTTCTTTTTTTTAAAGATTTATTTATTTATACATACAAGCTGGGGTATAAGCCAGAGTCATGGGGCGGTGAGAGGGTTCACCAGATACAGAGTGGGGAGCAGAACAGGCAGATCAGAAATACACTGCTGAGGAGAGCAGCGGGCGAGGCAGGAGAGGTCTTGCCGCACCATGTGGGATTCTCCCCACCGGGTGTCGAACTCGCATCGCGAGCTGCGGACAGCTCCACAGCGCAGCGCTCAACCGCTGCACCACCAGGGAGGCCCCCTTGTGTTCTTTTCTATTCCATTTTGTGCCCTTTTCCTTCCCTCCCCCCGCTGATTGTCTCTCTCCTATTTGGTTTCCTTATAGTCCTGTTATTAAGTGAAACCATTCGATATTTTTCTCTTTCTTTCTGGCTTATTTCACTGCACTCTGAAATTTTAACAGATTGTATTCAAGTAGTCCTACAATTCTCTGACCTGGCTACTAAACAGGTTAGTATTTATTAAGAAAATGATAGCATATAAGTATTAGCAGCTCTGAGATTTGGAATCAAACATTCTGTTATTCTGATTCTGAATTAGAATCCCTTAGCTTCCCAATCAGGACCCAGGGGCATGAAGAGGCAGAACACAGAGGATTTTTAGGCAGTGTAGCTACTTTTTATGATACACGTATCACTATACATAGTCTCATAGAATGTACACCACCAAGGGTGAACATTGGGGGACACTATGGGCTTTGGATGATAAGTGTCAGTGTACAGTTGTAGCAAATGTCCAGCTCTGGCGCAAGATGATGGCAATGGGGGAGGCTGTGTCTGTTTTGGAGTAAAGGGAATATGTAAACTCTTGTGTTCAATACTTCAGTAGATCTAAAACTGCTGTAAAATCATAAAGCCTAGTTGTTGTTTTTTAAAGTGCCTACATAACCCTTTCCATCTACTATACCCCTATAGCCCAAACACCATTCTCATATTTAGTTGGATTTTCAATGTGATGCAATTTGAACCTTTCCACTCACATATAGCAGGCCCAAGTCAACTCTTTGAAATACAAACTATTTCTTAAGGGCTTGAAATAGCTCACAAAATAAGGACTGAGTCTGTGGAGTATGACAAAGAATGAATGGTTAGTAAGTGTTCTCTCCTTCAGACAATGTAAAAGTATAAATTATTAAGAGATCCTTAAATGACCACATCCATCAAATATCCTTAGGAGTGGAGTAAGTGAGGACTGGGAGAACTTTTCAGAACTGGACTTCACTGGGTCATTGTTAGTCAGTCCAGGTTGCCAAAACAAAAATAACACAAACTAAGTGTCTTAAACAGCAGACATTTATTTCCTCACTGTTCCAAAGGCTGGGAAGTCCAAAATTAAGTTGTTGGCAGGGCAGGTTTCGCTCTGAAGTTTCTTCTCTTGGCTTGTAGGCAGCAGCCATTTTTCTGTGTGCTCACATGACCTCTTCTTTGTGGGCATGCGGAGAGAGAGAGTACAAGCTCTCTAGTGTCTCTTTTTATGAGGACATTAATCCCATCATATTGGCCGCACCCTCATAACTTCATCTAAACCTAACTCTCTCCCAAAGGCCCCACCTCTAAGCATCATCACGCTGTAGGAGAGGGTTTTAAAATATAAATTTAGAGGAAGAAAAAAAAATAAAAATAAATTTAGAGGAAGATACAGTTTAACCCATAACATCATTTTTCAAAGTTTGGTCCTTTGTGCTACATTTAGAAGATAGAGAAGGAAACTATTTTTTCTATTCCAGCACTGGCTTAAGGCCCCTAATAGATTAGTTCATTTAATTAGTTTATTGTAAGACTCAGAGTTGAATCATTTTCTCCAAGTGACAAAGCTGGTAAACCACAGGTTCAAACCCTGTGCCATCTGACACCAGTGCTATAATCATTCTGCTGACCTGTGGGTGCGTTCTTAAATTTCAAAACTTACTGGTTAGTTTATTCAAGAGTGGTTAGGCCCAAAGAAAACAAACTTATACCTCCAGGGTCACGTGAAACTCATTGGAATCAGGAAGTCAGTGTTTTTATTTCATAGAGGATATTATTGTTGGTCAAAGAGTACATATTTGTGTTTGCTCTTTAATCTGTGAATGAACTGAAGAAATTGATTTTTTTCAGTTGCTTAGTTAACATGAAGTCAGAAAAAAAGGATTTGGGTGGATTGTAATGATATTTCAATACTGGCTGTTGTTTAGTATTATTATTATGTTGCCAGGTGAGTTTTCCTATCCTTTCATATCCCAACTATCTCACTTAGAACCATGTCAGTCTAAACTATTGAGAATAGCCAAGTACAGTAGCAAAACAAAAAAAAAAAAGAAAAAAAGAAAAAAACTCAATAACTGCTTAGTTCCTGGTGACATCACTGCATACACTTTCAAATGCTTTGTCACTGAGCCTGGAGAATCTACAAATGTTCTTCCTTGGCTTTGGAAGCCAGTGGTCCAACCTCTCCCACCTCCCATCAGTAGTACTCCCCACTTCCCATCAGTAGTACTCCCCACTTCACTGCAGCTCCCCTCTCCCTAAAGCATTCCCAATTCAGGGGTTGGGTGATCAGTTTTCTCCTATAATGAGTCGGATAGTAGACACTTTCAGCTTTGTAGGCTCTATGAACTCTGTTGCAGCTACTCACTTCCACTGTTTTAACATGAAAACACCCACAGGCAATAGGTAAATAAAATGTGGCTATGTGCCGATAAAACTTTATTCATACAAAAAAGGTAATGGCCCAGTCATTTACTCTACAAGCTGTAGTTTGCCCACTCCAGCACAAGTAAATAACAGAGTTTCTCTTGAAATTTGTGTGATGACTGGAGAAAAGTATTCATTTACATTTCATACTTCACCAAACCTCATTTTTTATCCCAAAATCTTTTTTTGACCTCCAGTAGCCTTTTCTCTCTTCCTTAACAGTACTAATCTTCCAAAGTCCCCAGTATTCCCCAGAGGATTTCAGATTGTCCTCACAGCTTACTACCACCATTAAACAATTAACAAAGCCCATAGCCCTTTAAAAGCAATTTAGATGACTATTATTGTTATGGCAGTATGTCCTTTGGAGGTCTCACCCTCCACTCCAAATATATACTAAAAATGTACTGTCTAGTAATCACTTAAAAAGTGTTCCATGTCATTCATCACCAGGGACTCACAAATTGAAAACTCAATCAGATACTAGTGCACACTCACCAGAATGATTAAAATAAAAAAATATGAGCAACATCAAAAGTCAGTAAGGACATTGCTATAGGAGTATAAATTTTTATAGCCACTATGGAACTGCGGTTTTTTGTATATATTTATTTAGTAAAAGAACTGGGGTACAGGCCATAGGGACAGGGGTGAGGGGTGAGAGGATTCACCAGAGACAGAGTGGGGAGCAGAACAGTGGATCTACTGAGAGGTGAACCCTCTCACCACCCCACGCCGTTAGCCTGTACCCCAGTTTGTGTGCTAAGGGGAGCAGTGGGTCAGACAGGAGAGGTCTGCTGTGCTATGTGAGTTAGCTCCGAGGCCGGGGATCAAACTCAGGTTGCAGCAGTGATAGCGTTAAGACTTAACCCCTAGGCCACCAGGGAGGCCCTGTTTGGCAGTTTTTAAATAAGATATATTTGCACTGAGACACAGTAATGGTGCCACTAATATTTATCAAAGAGAAACAGGATCATATGTCCACATAAAGACTTATACATGAATGTTCATAGCAACTTTATTCCTAGTGATCCAAAGCTGGAAAGAACTCAGATATTTATCAACAAGAAAATGGATAAAGAGGCCTCCCTCGTGGCACAGCGGTTAAGCGCTGTGCTGTGGAGCTGTCAGCAGCAGCGACACGAGTTTGATGCCTGGCCAGGGAGATTCCCACATGGCGTGGTAGACCTCTCCTGCCTCTCCCACTACTCCCCTCTGCAGTATATTTCAGTAGGTCTGCCTGTTCTGCTCCCCACTCTGTCTCTGGTGAACCCTCTCACCGCCCCACGCCTCTGGCCTGTACCCCAGCTTATATGCATAAATAAATAAATCTTTAAAAAAAAGAAAAAGAAAATGGATAAAGAAACTGTGTCATATTCACATCATGAAATACAGCTCAGCAAGTCTAAAGGAATGAACTACTGCTGTGGACTAAATGTTTGTATCGCCTCAAAATTCATGGTGATAATTCTTAGTGCTTTTCAGAGGTAATTGGGTGATGAGAATGGAGCCCTTATGGATGATTGGTGCCCTTACAAGAAGCTATATGAGAGAGACGATATCTCTCTGCCACATGAGGACACAGCAAGAAAGTGGATGTCTGCAAACCAGGAAGTGGTCTCTCGCCAGACACCAGATCTCTTGGCGCCTTGATCTTGGACTTCCCAGCCTCCACAACTGAGATAAATATTTGTTGTTGAAGCTGTACAGCCTATGGTATTTTTGTTATAGCAGCCCAGCTGACTAAGACAGCCACAGATATATGTAACAACATGAATGTAAAAAATATTATGCTAAGTGTAAGAAGCCAGATGTCAAAAAGGGGTACACTAACATTATCTCTTCATATAAAATTCACAGTGGACATTATTAACCGATAGATACAAATTACATTAGTAGTTGCTTCATAGGTCGTACATGGGGATTGACTAAGAAATAGCATGAGGACTCTTTCTGAGGTGATGGAAATACTGTGGTTTTGATATGCATTTGCCTAAACTGTTTGAACAGCACACTTAAGGTCTGAATGCTCCATTATACATAAATTTTACCTCAAAACAAAAATATTAAAAACAACATATTTACCTGACATTTTAAAAGTCCCAAGATGACTGCTGAAGATCCAACCATCACATCTACATTCCAGGAAGTGAAAAGGAGAATGAGTGGGGAGGTACAAGGACAAAGGACACATGCTTGCTGTCTGATCCTTCTTAAGGAAACTTGAAGTCCCACCAAACACTTGCACCTAATTTCACTGGACAACCCTAGCTAGAAGAGAAATAGGAATACAGGCACCCACACTAATTGACCAAGAACCTTCCAAACAGAATCAAATCTATGTTTGTAGGAACAAGAAGAAAAGAATGGAAATTAGCAGGTTCAAATACTCCATAAAAAATGTGTGCCTATGCACACACACACAATTTCTTTCACATTTCAGGGGATTCATGGACCTTCCCTTGATGCCATTTTATCTGAAATTGATGTTAAATACCACCGATCTAGGGAGTTTGAGTAACCAGTTATAACTAAATACAGTTAATGAAAATTGTATGAATGGCAAACTCACATGGTAATGGGCCTACAAGAGATGCAAGTTTGTGTAGGACTGCTATGCTCATCCACCTGGAATAAATGTGGTTGCTTTTGTCTCCAAAAGACTGCAATCCATTAAATGGCCTTTTTTTTTCATTGAGCAGTACTTAAATCTGCTGCCATCTTAAATATATAATATGTGAATGTAAGAAGATAGGCCACTTCACTTAAGTGAACATTCTACTTACACACTTGATTTGATGACATTAGTTTGCAGGTGTCTCTACTTCAATTAATTGCATATTGGTGAAATGCATAATTTAAACTCAGTGCAAAACTGAAGTATTCAAATGATAGTCTCTTCAATATAATTATTCAACATAAGGTGGAATGCTGACAAAATGTTGTCCTTTATTTTTTTTAAATAATAACTTCAAGTATGTTCAAGATTAGATAACACAGAAAATGTCAACAAGATATGACAAATATAAAATGAAAATAATGAAATTAAAATTTTCTGTCTTCATCTAGTGTTTTCTCCATCTCTTTATGAACTATTTTTCCTAGTGAAATCCAGTTATACACTCCCAGTATCCTGTATAATTTTTTTCAGCCAGATTTGAAGAATAAGGGAAGATTCCTTTAACAAGACCACATAAAGACCCAATATTTTTGCTGACCAGTAAGTTAGATGTTGATCTGTAGAAATATGCTGACTTCCTTTTCTTATAATAGCAAAGTGAAAATGAAAATCATTCAATAGAGGAAGAACACAACTTACTCTACACGCTCTTTGAAGACTGACTTAAGTGGCTTACTTTTCTTATAAATCGACCTCTTACCTGAGTGGATATTGAAAATTAAATGCTGGTGTCTTTACACAAAACTTACAATATGAAAAACGTCATTATTTTACCATTGAGCTATTCACTGGCACAACATCGCACTGCTAAATTAACATCTCGTGTCCTGTCTTCACAAGCACCGTTCTACTTATTCAGCACCTCACCAATGCTGGGGCCTTTACATGTAACATTTCTGTGCTCCCCTGCACAATGGCTCCCTCAGTTCAAAATCCCTGGAGACTTTGCAGATTTGAATAAATTAAGCCTCTTGGGATGGGGTGATAATCCCGGATTATGTGGGTGCTTCCAATGAAGTCAACCGAGTCCTCATGAGAGAAAAGGTGAAGTGAAGATCCACCCAGAGAGAGCTATGCTGTTGACTTTGAAGACATATAGTCTTCTATATATCCTGGAAGAAGACTCCAGGAGGCAGAAGAAGGCAACATGGACAGCCTCTAGAAGCTGAAAGAGGCGGGGAATGAATTTTCCCCTCTAACCTCCTCAAGGAAAAAGCCTCTTTGACATCTTGACTTTAGCCAGTGAAACTGATTTTGCACTTCTGGCTTCCATAACTGTAAGAATAAGTTTCTGTAAGGGACTTTTATATTTCAAATTAGACTCCTTTGTCCTTTAGGCATGGGAGGTACAGTTATAAAGCTGTGAAGACCTACATTAAAGACTAGAAACAACAAATGTTGGTGGGATGTAGATTAAAAGGAACTCTTTTCGCTGCTGGTGGGAATGTAAATTGATGCCACTTCTATGGAAAACAGATCCTTAAAAATCTAAAAATGAATATATCATATGATCCATCGATATCTCTCCTAGGTATTTAACTAAACAATAGGAAAATACTAATTCAGGGCCTCCTGGTGGTGCAGGGGTTAAAATCTCAGCGCTGTCAAGCTATCACCAGCCACTGCAACATGAGTTCGATCCCCAGCCAGGGAGCTAACCCACATGGCACAGCAGACCTCTCCTGTCTCGCCCACTGCTCCCCTCAGCAGTGTATTTCAGTAGATCTGTCTGTTCTGCTCCCCACTCTATCTCTGGTGAATCCTCTCACCACCCCACACCTCTGGCCTAAAACCCAGTTCTTGTATGCATAAGTAAATAAATCTAAAATAAAAGAAAATACCAATTCAAAAAGATAAGTGCAGCCCTACATTCACAGCAGTACTATTCACAAAGGCAAACATGAAACCAACCTAAATGCCCTGCATCGATGACTGGATAAAGAAGTTGTTGTATATATACTCAGTGGAATAAGACTACACAGGTGTTTTGGTTTTTTTTAATGAATACTTTTGTGACAACATGGGTAGAACTGGAGGTGATTATGATAAGTGAAGTAAGTCAGAAAGTAAAGACTGGATGGTTTCACTCTTATGTGGACTATGAATAACCAAAGCAAGCAAACAGTGAAACCATAACCAAAATAACTCCTAGACTCTGCAAAGTACGGTGTTTACCAGAGGGAAAGGGGGAGGAGTGTGGGAATAGGTAGAGGAGGTCAATTTGACAGTAGGATGGCACTAGAACTTTGGTGATGCATGAAGGAGGCACATGCACTTATGGTGGTGTGAAATTGTACCCCGAAATTATATAGATTTGTAAACAATGGTAAATCAATACAATTTAATTTTTAAAAGAAGAAAATTTCAAGCAAAACAATGGTAAAGCTGCTCTCAAGAATGGATTCTGGGGGCCTCCCTGGTGGCGCAGTGGTTAAGTGCTATGCTGTGGAGCTGTTGGCAGTGGTAATGCGAGTTCAACGCCCAGCCAGGGAGATTCCCACATGGCGTGGCAGACCTCTCCTGCCTCGCCCGCTGCTCCCCTCAGCAGTGTATTTCCATTGATCTGCCGGTTCTGCTCCCTAGTCTGTCTCTGGTGAACCCTCTCGCCACCCCACGCCTCTGCCCTGTACCCCAGTTTGTATGCATAAATAAATAAATATTTTCTAAAAAATTACGCATTTAAAAAAAGAAATAAAATAAATAAAAGAATAGATTCTGCATGAAAATTCCATGAAGAGGGAGCTAAACCTGAGAGGCTAACTCAAATGAAACTTTTGTACAGATGTTAAGGAGTCCAGCCTCTGATTCTGTGAAGCCAGTTAGTAGTGGGTATGTCAGATGCTGCTCACCCAGGCTTTATAAGAGTGCCACTGTTGTTAGCTATATCAAAATTCTAATGGAATTTTCCAGAAACAATTCATTTGGGGTTGTACCTTGTAATACTTGAAAAGTGCTGAATTAAAATATGGATTCATAAATCCTGAAAGCGTAGAACGAAGTAAATAATGAAACTGAAGTATTTTATTTAGCCATACTTGTATCTGCCCAGTGTGTATTGTGGTAGGGGAATTGATTATTGCAGTGTCCTTGGAAGGTCCTGGGTTCTGTAGGAGATGACCTCTGCAGGAGGTTGTTTGTGATTTGATCTTTATTCAAGTGAAATGTTATAACTTCCTCTACCTGAATTTTTTTTATAATTTTGGTAGATATGTTTGAATACATTACTGAGACATCAGCAAAGGAGATGATTTTAAACGGTTGCAGTAAGGGCATTTAGATATTAGCCTGGTAAAACAGTGGCATCTTGTGGTGAGAATTAGCAACAATCCCCAAAGTTAGAAAAAGTTAAGGCAGAGAAGCCAAAGAAAATAGGCAGGAGAAAAAGAGAGAGACAGAGAGAAATAACAAAAAGCAAACCTTACTAAATCTTTGTTCTTGAAAATAAAATTAGTTTTGGCTGTGAGGAAAATCTGGCTTTCTGACTTAGAATTTACTGTGTTTTCTATATCAGTGGGGACAAAGTTTTAGAAATAAGCCCCTTATTGAAACAGACAGGGACACTACAAATATTTCCTTCCATAAATCCATTATTTAAAAGAAAAATATTATACACTTAAATGCATCTAAACATGGAACTTTTCTTTTTAATTTTATTATTATTATTGGGTAACTTTGGTTTATAGTACTATATATGATTCAGAGGAATAGTGTCTGTAGCAGAGGCACTTGGCAATTTTTTTAAGATTTATTTTATTTATTTATGCATATAAGAGTTGGGGTGTAGGTCAGAGGTGGAGAGGGGTGAGAGGATTCACCAGAGACAGAGTGGGGAGCAGAACAGGCAGATCGACTGAAATATACTGCTAAGGGGAGCAGTGGGCGAAACAGGAGAGGTCTGCTGCTCCATGGGTCAGCAGCCTGGCCAGGGATCGAACTATTGCTGCAGTGCCTCTGGATAGTGACATAGTGCTGAGACTTAACCCTTTGTGCCACCAGGGAGGCCCTGCACTTGGCAATTTTGCCCATTTTCCTTTGCTGACCCCAGCGGTCACCCCAGTTACACAGTGCAGTACGTGCTTTCTCTGGCTGAGGTCTATCTCTGGTTGTGGAAATTAGTCCTGCTTGTGCAGAGCAGGCTAGAAATGCCTGGAACTTAACTCCACAAGCCACTCACTACCAAGAGGGTCAGGTTCAAAGGAATAAATAGTTCAAAAGCTTCCGAAGTCATAGGTGGGCCAATCTGAGACATACTCGGCAGGGTAAAGCACTGGTTTCCCACAGCAGGAACTGGCTGGTCAACGCGCCTTTCATTTTCCTTCCTCTATTCTGTATTTCCTCGCCATGTGTCTTGGGGTCAGCACCCCATAAATGAAGTCCACACAAATAGTTATCTCGGGAAACTTTTGGAGAACTCCATATGAATCTCATGACCTACCCTTGTACATACACACATGCTTGTGTTTCAAAGGGGGGAGAATGAGGTCTAAGAAGTATTTTCTAGTTTGATTAGCAAAATTCCAAAATGATAACAAATAAAACTCAAGATAAGTCTTACACATTTTGGTTTTACTGCAACCATAAGGCCTTGCAAGCTGCCTGCAGCCTTGTTGTTCTGTGGGCTTTCTCTTCATGGAAATGAAAGTTCAAAATCAGGAAATTGCCTCGGTAAGGAGAGAGGGCACCTCTACGCCACAGATTCTGAATCCATTCTAAAAATGTTTCAATAAAACATAAATTGGGTGCTGAAAGTTGGTTGAACCAATTGATTTACTAATTGGTTAGGGAAAAAATATATTAAGATTGTGTACTTGAAGAACCAAGAGTGAGAAATACGTTGTAAAACATTTATCCATCCTGAACTATCTCTTCTAACAACCGACCTGATCAGTTATTTCTCTTCACTTTCAAGGGCATGTGAGGAGCAGAGAGATCACGGAGCATCTCAATATTTTACACAAAATAGGCCCCAGTCCAGGACTTGATACATAAGAGGGAGGGCTCAGCCCTTTGACCATCAATCACATGTAAATTTCAACCCTGGCCACAACTTTGCATCAAGAGTCAATTTATTCCAACCTGATGGCAATGGAAGGGCCAAAAAAAAAAAAAAAGATGGTTTATATTGGCATGTTGAAAATTACAAAATAAATCTCAATTGTATTCACCTGAACTCTTGGTCACAAACAAGTCAAATGTGCTAATGACAGCATGTGACTAATGGCATTTTAGACACCAAGCGATGCTGGAAAAGTCATGCTTTTATGTCCCCTTCAAAGAAAACTATTTTCAAACCAATTATCCATCCCCTCAAGCTGTAACTTTATAAAGTTTAACAGTCATTAAAGAAAAAGATTTATCTGCCCCAAGTTTCAGAACATAATGCCTTTTTTAAAACCACCATATGTATATTCTGGCATCTAACCCCTGCCTTGGGATTGTGGATGCCTCCCCATTGTATTTCTAAGTCCTAAAGTACCATTGTATCTTAAGTATAACAGTGAGGCATTCTACATAGCATTTTACATGTGCTATTTTATTTACAGCCTATAACATGGTGATTTCATTATGGTTACATACATACATACAGATGAAAATGTTGAATCTTTAGAGAGGGGCTTGATTGAAAACCCAAGCCTCTAATTATAGTATCAGTCTGCTATTGCTGCAGAATAAATAGTCGAAAGATCTCAGTGGCATACAACTCTAGACATTTATTTCTCATGTCTATTTGCACAGTAGCTATGGTGGCTCAGCGGACCCTGATTGGACATAACAAGGTGGCTTCGGGTTAGAGGTTGGATCCAGCTCTGCTGCACACATCTCCACCTTCTGGGGTCCACAGACTAGCCGGACAATAGTCTACTAGCGGCCGTGACAGAAGTGCAAGGGGTAAGTGGGACATCCAGTGCTCATAAGGTTAATCTCGAGACTGGCACAATGTCATTGCCACTCACTGTGGCACTTGCCACTCCAAAGCAAGTCACATGGCCAAGCTCAAAATTAGGGGGCACCGAAACACATATTCCTCTTTCCACAAAAGGACGTGCAATTACATGGCAGAGCGAGAATACAGGAGCAGGTAAAAGCAGGGAAGCAGAATTCAGCCTGATGTAGAGTATTACAAAGGTTGAATTATAATGCTGTGCACCTGAAACTTTCATAATGTTGCAAACCAATGTTACTTCAATAAAAATGTATTAATTTAAACCCTCTGTCAGTGGACTCCCACTGTGGTATAATCTTTCATACATAATTTGAGATCCTTGTAGTGAGGTAAGAAATGAACTATTGTTCTGATACACTCAAAGGTGCTGGAAGAATATCAAATTGAGCAGTTAAACAAGACACAGATGATGTATCTCTGAAAACCTGAAGTCTGGTATTACTGGCAGGGTCCATCTTGCGCCAAATCATGAAACAAGTCAATTTGTCTTTGACACTCCTCACTTGTACCTCTTTTATCCCCTAATCTCACCTAATCATCTGCACTTTCATACCTCTGGCTTAGCTATCTCTCCTGTTTCCACCTCCACCCCTCTAGCCCACTTCCCATAAACCCTACCCTCTGCATTTTAAGACTTTGCTACCTGATAACTACCACCGCCTGAGGTAGTGACAGCTGACTAGGTTCTTGAAAGACATCTACATTTTAAGTGGACACAGAGCAGTTGTCAAAAAAGTTTTTGCAGGTAAAACTTTTATCTTCAGATAAACTGAATTTAAAACCCAATTTATGAAAGGTAATAAGAGTACCCTATTTTCGTATTTAGTCAAATAGTAAAATTATTAGTAGTCAACTACTTTTAGTGGATCAAATTTCCCAATTTTTGGACCTTCTATTCTCATATTGATTTGTGATGGTACTGCTGTGTAAATCACAATGATGTGCTGATTCTATTTAGTCTCTTTGTCTGTACCAGTTCCCTATTATTTGATGTGCAATGAATGGCTAGTTTAGTATCTCTTAGGGTACATTTTCCTTGGCTTCTCTTCTGTGTGTTCTTTTTACTTGCTGTAGCTCATTCTGGACATTTCTCTTCCCATGTAAATCTTAGGGACACATCATATAATTTCATATTTTGGTTTGTATTGTTTTAAATTTATAGATTATTTTTCAGAGAATGGCATTTATATAATTTGATGTTTTGTATCACCTATAAACATGGTATATGTCTACATTTATATAGGTATTTTGTGTTCTTTAATATGGTTTTTAAATTATGCATGAAATTCTTATATATTTTTGTTAGGTGAACACATCTACTTTTGTTTTCGTTTTTGTATTTACTATTGTGCTATAAAAGGTTGGTTTTATATAGAAAATACTATCAATTATGAGTTCTTAGATCCAGGGAACTTTCTTCTTTCTGTTAGTAGTTATGGAAGTTTGTTTCAGTTTATATCCTAGAATTTAAACTTTTTGAAGTCTTGCGCATGTAAGGTTCTAAATCATATTATATTTTCATAAGTACCGCAGCAGTCCCCTAAATCCTCGTTAATATAGATCACCCATAAAGTTTCCTGAGAGCAAAATTTCTATACTGAGCCTGTTGCTAATTTCTTCTGTGAAAGTGTTACATTCTTGCTCACGGCAGAAATCTTTGTTATAATGAAAAATACAGAATTTACAATGGCCATTAATACCTTAGCTTGAGTAGGGTTCTTTAGGCGGCCTATGGCACATGTAGGTGGGGTAAGAACTAGGAGACCTAGACGCCCAACGGGCATGGTGAAAGGGGTCAGAGGTAGCTCTGAAAGAAGTGAGCAGGGAGTAAAAAGCGAGACGAAAGTAAAAAGGTGATGTGAATTCAAAACAGAGACAAGAATTGTCTGAGAAATATTTTTGCACTGAGCAAACCCCGGCAAGTACCGGAGATCGTTTTCCCTGAGCACAGAGCCCTTGTGTGGCAAGTTCACTTTTCTCTCCTTCAGTGGAGAAAACCAAGTGGGTGGGCCTTTTTGCATTTCATTCTTTTTGTGGGACTTGCTAAAATTCTGAATGATCTAGACCTCAAAACATCCATTTTAAACCATATCCTTTTGGAATGAGTTACCCAAGGAAGAACAGCCTCAAAATTATTTCTTTCATATTTTTGTGGGTGATAGGAAGGAGAACTAGAGCCAAATAGCCTTAGGAAAGGGTTATCTGGTAATTTTGTTGTATCTTCCGAAGTCTGTCATATAGTAAATAATCAGCTGTGCCTCATCAAGAGCAAAAAGATACAGAACTCACTGAACTACTAAAGGATGACATATTATTTGGACTTTGAAAATATCACCATGTAAAAGGCAGCTGTTGAAAAGGTACAAATTCATAACACATAAATAGAATTGAATGTTTTGTGTAAAATTCTTCACGACTTCACCAGGAGTTTCCAGTGTACTCGTTTAACTCAACTCAGCAAATTTTTTTTAAGATTTATTTATTTACGCATACAAGAACTAGGGTGTAAGCCAGAGTTGGGGGGGTCGTAAGTGGATTCACCCAGAGACAGAGTGGGGAGTAGAACAGGCAGATTGACTGAAATACACTGCTGAGGGGAGCAGCAGATGAGACAGGAGAGGTTTTGGTTTTTTTTAATATATATATATTTTTATTGTTATTTATATCTCTTACATTTTGTATTCCTCTTGGGTAACCCACCACCAATACACCCGTGATCCATCTCCGTGGTCCCTTGTGTCCTTTTCTACTCCATTTTGTGCCCTTATCCTCCCCTCCCCCCGCCCCAGTGAGACAAGAGAGGTTTGCTGCGCCATGTGTGAAGCTTCCTGGCTGGGGATTGAACACATGCTGCAGTGGCTGCAGATAGCTTCATAGTGCGCCACAGGGAGGCCCTCAATCCAGCAAATTGTTATCACCTGTTTCACACCAGGCACGGTGCTAGGTACTGAAAAGACAAAGATAAATAGGACATTCACACTGTCCTCGATATGTTCAAAATCTAAGTGAGGAAGACAGAAATATAAATGACTAACAATATTACAATTACTGGTTTGTTAGAAGTGGAAAACTAGTGATGTGGGAATAAGTGAAGGAATGATCTTCTCTGGTTGTCAAGGAGAGAAAAAGGCAGCTCATAGGGGGTTATGAGGTAGGCCTAGAAAGACCAATGGAGATTTATAGCTGGAGAAAGGCAGGATTAGATCAACTTTCTTTAAAAAAAAAAGAAGGGGGAAAAGCAGTGAAACTAGTAAAGATGTTCTTTCAATCAACCAACAGCTATTGAAAGAGGCCAAGTTAAAGGTGGAGTTGGGAAGAGAGGCTGGATTTCCTCCAGGTGACTTAAAAAGGAGAAATAACAAAAGTTCAGTCCTCAAACAGGAGTTATATAAAAGATAACTACTTGTTCACATATATAAAAATATAAATATTCCAATTCCTATGATGCATTGTGGTAGTTGTCATCCTGATGACTGTTGCCTCTAAGAAAGAAAACCAAGATCTCCCTTTTCAGGACTAGTCAAACAAATGCTTGGGACAATACATGAGTCCTATAATAGGGAGGCTCACGTTCTCAATCAAAACAGGACTCTTATTTTATCCTTCATGGAAACACTTCTGTGAAATATTTGCCCTCCTGGCATGGCCAAGAGAAACTTCAATATGTATTAAGTTTACATCATAACAAATTTCTGAGAATCACTTGGTCACAAATATACTGCAAAAACTCTGCAAAAAATGGGTAGAAAATAAAATGTCAGTGTATCATTGTCAGTGCTGGATATCAGTTAGTAGAAGAAGATGATGGTGGGAATGGGGAAGTCACCTCACCAATTAAGAACCCACTATGGAATGTGAGCACCCAGAACTCTACCTGGCATAGAGGACTCAGAAACTATTCAGTGGATGAATAAAGGAAGAATCAGAAATGTAGATGTCAAGAACACAAGTGAAGTTCTTGTGATACTTGTCTCTGAAATGGAAAGCAAATAACAACCTCCCTCATGTGATTTCAATAAAAAAGCATAATAAACATTTTGTCATATTCTCTGATTACCTTGTTTTATTTTCATTTCCTGTAGTTCAAAGCACTACACAGTTCCACCAGCACTGGAAATATGTTTCAATTCTTTGAAGAGTATATGAATTGAGTTTATTCCCCCTCTTGTGCATTAGTGGGGGAAAAATATTTGTTAGAATAGACAAAATGTTAATTCAATTTGTACACTCAAAATAAAATAAAGTGGGGAAAATATCTGAGAAATTATGGCAAATTGTGGTACAAGCGAGTGGTCATTAATACCCCCACTGTTAACCAGTGGGACACAATCCTTTCTACAAAATGAGAACTGAATCCCAAAGTCTACAAGAAATAAAGTAAAAATGTGACTCAATATGTCAAAACTCAGTGAACATTTTTATGACCCATCAATTGTATCATTGCAAGTCATTAGAGAGAAGATTTTGATGAACATCAATTTCCACATCAAGAAAAATAAATGAGGCTCCATTTCTTTCCTTCCCTTTGTTCTCACCTTCAAGTTGTTAAGGTCTTTGAGAAGAATAAAAGATGACACTTCAGTAGCTCACAAATCAGACTTAACTGTTCCCATGTCAGTTTGAGTTTAGAAAAGATTACTTTCATCTAACAGCCCTCTCAGATACAGTACTACAGTGGGTACTATGTCACCTCCAGAAATGATTTATGTGGTATCTACCTAAATTTTAAAATATTAGAGAACTCTGCCTTCTATCTATCTCCAAGCTTTTAACACAGCTCCCAACCGTATCCTAATAGTACAAAGAATAAAGAAAGACATTTCCTATTTCTTAACTACCTACAATCTTAAGTTAGTGTTTAGAAAAATGTTCAAAATAGAGGTCAAAATGAACACACACACATATGCGCACGCACACCCACACACTTACATCCACACACAACTACTCTCCAACTTTCTAGTCACCGTAAGAGAAACAACTCAAACCTAAGGTTTAATCACTTTTCACTCAATATAGTATCAACTAAATGTGAGGATTACAAATATGAATAAGAGAACTCCCACAGAGAGCTGCACAGAGAACTCCCAATCTAGCAGGGACAGTAAGAGATACTTTATATGTACAGCATAATAAGATAACTTTATTAGAAAAGTATCAAAAGTATCAGTGATACTGTGAAAGAAGGGATAACTTTTCAACACAACTGACTGAAAACATGGAGGGATTTTAGTCAAAGAAAATGTAATAAACATAGGATCAAGTGTCTTCAGACAGAAGCAGGATCTGGTTCCCCTTGGAGTGAAAAAAGCAGTGGGAGAAAGTCTGAAAAACCAAGTGTAGAACAAATAATGGATGATCTTGAGTGTCAGGGCCAAGAATTTTAATTTCAATAGACAATAATATAAGATAGAGAATGCTTCAAAGCAAGGAAATAGCATGTTAATTGTGTTTTATATTAATTTGGAAGTCATGTGAGGCTGTGATAAAGAGTCTTCAAATGAACACTAACATGATAGCTATTATAATAGTCTAGTAATAAAATCTTTAATACAGGGCACCAGCAGGGGGAATTGAAAGGAGTATACAAATTTAAGTGATAAAAAGGGACGTCGTGACTTCAAGTTTCTAGTTCCACATGTAAGGAGCCAAGTAAAAAAGTTGAACAGACTGAAAAGTCAGCAGCTCTTCCGGGGTTCATAAGAGCAGAGGGCATAGGACAAACCACTGCTCACAAGACTGGATAGACAGGTGAATGCAGGGGAGCCCAGTTACTGAAGCAGAAACTCATGAGTGGAAATTGCCATGAGTACCAGTGCCAGGGTAGGAAAATCTCATGGAGGCTCACTGTGGACCACTAAAGAGTTAATAAATCCAGAGGACCCTAATCATAGGGGAGCCACCAGGATGTGAGATTTACCACATTCACACTGTAAATATCAAAGAAAAATCACCCCGGCTTCTGGCAGGAGGGACTGGAAAAGGAAACATTTTAAAATATACCAGAGCACTCTGCTCTTAAGAAGATCTACCCGGAAAAGAAACTTGTTAACCAAAGACTCATTTGCTGGGGTATTTATTATAGAGCCTAACTGATGTGGGGAAGGGTGATACCCAACTGGAGCTATCCTGTACCAACTAAGGATAGAAAAAAACCCAAGAAGCACTTGTGAAGTTTGTAGTCCAGAGGCACAGGCTTGCTGAGAGAGTAAGACCTAATCACAGGACTATAGAATGATTCCCCGTCCAAGGACCGTGTGTGTGACGACCACAAAAGGTGTAACGTATGCATACTGGGATCACCAGAAGAAGCAGAAAGATAGAGGAACAGAAAAACAGTATCTGAACCAATACACATGGAGAATCTCCCACTAATTAATATCAGACAGAGCCAGGAAGCTCAGGCACCAAACAATAAATGCCTACATCTAAGAACCTACATCTAAGTATATTGTCTTCAAATTACAAGTAATCAAAGATGAGAAGAAAATTCCAAATAAGACAGAGGAAAAAATACCTATAGAGTAACAAAGATAAGAATTAAATCTTAATTCTCTTCAGACACCATATAAGCAAAGATGGAGTGAAGCAAAATATTTTAGTGTTGAGAGAAAAAAACTAGCCTAGAATTCTGTACCCTGCCAAAGTATCCTTTAAAACAGAAGGAAAAACAAAGGACAAACAACAATTGAGATAAACTGTTAACCTGAAGACCTACCTTACAATAAATGTTACCAAATGTTCTTTAAAGAATGTTCTGTAACACATTTTATTCATTAAACGTATGTGATTAATTTCTCATTTTATTGCATTTATTCAAAAAAATGCAACTTGTACAATTTCTACTCTGAGGTCTTTCGTACTACTTTAAAAGAGTATTTCCGTGTATAGTATATAAAGTTTTATACAATCCAAACAATACCTTCTTTTGTAACAATGGAAAATTTCATGTCTATAATAGTGACCTCTTTATCTGCTGCAGAAATAAAAAGGTGTAAGTTCTTCAAATACAATTGTAATGACTTTAATGTATTCTTCTGTTTCTAGACTTAAGACATACTTGAAAGCTGTGTCGTTTGGTATATATAACTTTTAGCTATTATAATGTCATTGAGTAAAAGAAAATTTGTCATTATGAAAGTACCCTGTTGATTTCTATAATGTATTGCCTTGAATTTTCTTTCATTTGAAATTTAATATTTCCAATCATAAAAAAATGTTCTTTAGAGTGAAGGAAAATACTATAGGTCAGAAACTCAAATCTACATTTGAAAAAGAGGAGCATAGGGCATCCCTGGTGATGCAGCAGGTTAAGTCTCAGTACTATGAAGCTATTGCCAGCCACTGCAACACGAGTTCAATCCCCGGCTGGGGAGATTCCCACATGGAGCAACAGACCTCTTCTGCCTCACCCGCTGCTCCTCTCAGCAGTGTATTTCAGTCAATCTGCCTGTTCTGCTCCCCACTCTGTCTCTGGTGAGTCCTCTCACTACCCCACCCCTCTGGCCTACACCCCAGCTCTTGTATGCATAAATAAATAAATCTTTAAAAAAAGAGAGAGAGGAGCATCATAAAAGGAATAAATGAGGGTAAAATAAAAACTTACTTTTCTTATTTTTAATTGCTATAGCAGATACTAGTTTGTTCATTATAATACGAATATGTATACTAATGCATATATCATATCTATGTAATATATAATCTATCTATGGAGAAAGACAAACACCGTGTAATTTCACTGATACAGAAAGAAACAATCCAAACAAATGAACTGGATAAAAACAAAAATAAACTTTTAGAATGTAAGACCAAATTACTGGTTACCAGAAGGGGAAAGGGGATGCGTTAATCAGATAAAGTGGGTCAATTGTATGGTAATGCAGAAAATCAGACCCTTAGTGGTGAACTTAATGTACTATATAAGCAGATGTTGATTTATAATGATGCGCACCTGAAGCTATATAATACTATAGACCAATGTTATTGCAAAAATAATTAAAGAAATGCAAACCAAAAGCATGCCTACCCTAAAAACAAGAAATCTTGCCATCTGGGGTCATTTTAAGAGAAATGTCAGACAAAGATAAGTACTCTATGATCTCAATTACATATGGAACCTCATTTTTTATGAATTTATTTTTTAAATTGAGGTAACAATAGGATTCCTCCCCCCACCTAATCACCCAGAGTTCACCACCACAGTCTATTGTGCCTCCTCCCCTCTTTGTTCTTACTCCTCACCTAGCTCTTCCCCATCTGGATACTTCAGTTCTGTCGTCAGCTTTCAAGGGTTAATTTTTAAGCTTGTATTTATCTTATATATGGAATCTAAAAAACAAGCAAAAACCAAGCTCATAGAGAACTGACTGGTGGTTGCAAGAGGCAAGGTGTGGGGGTGGGATTTAATCATGTCAATAAGTACGAACCTACAGTTATTAAATAAGTTCAGGGGATGTAAATACAGCATGTGATTGTAGCTAACTATACAATATTGAATTTTTGACAGTTGCTAAGAAAGTAGATCTTAGAAGTCCTCTTTAGAAGGAAAAGACATTTTTAGAACTGTGTATGGAGACACATGTTAACTAAACTTACTGCGATAATTTTGCAATATATACAAATATTGAATAATTACATTGTACACTTGAAACACAACATAATGTTAAGTATCTCTCAGTTAAGAAATAAAAATAAAATAAGTCAACATGGAGGGAAGAAATCTGACTATGCCCCAACACTGATTAATCAAACAAAGCATCCGTCATTATTTCTGCTTCAGACATATGGACCCTACTTAGTTCTATTAGAAGTAGAAAACAGAGAGGCTCTTAAGTTCTGAAAATTTTTGTATTAATTTAAGCATCCTTTTGCGATATATATGTGAGCTAGGACACCTTATTTACCTTTTGAGTCTTAATTTTCTTGTGTATGGAAATGTTATAATAACACTCACTTTATAGTGTTACTTTAAATTAAAATATACACATATATGTGTGTTTATGTATCACCCATCATAGAACTGAACATATTGTAGTATCAATAACTTCTAGTTCACTTCCTTACGGAATTACTATTCGAATTAAATGAAATAATGTGTTTTGAGGCACCTGGAAAGTAGTAGATTAGCTTGACAAACTTACAAAGTAATAAAATGATGCTTGAAAAAACAGCCATGGCTATGTACATATCCTCATGATTCTTTTTAAGTCGACATTGAGAACGAACTTATTTTATTTTACTGAATATTACCTTGTAGCCTTATTGAAGTCCTAAATATTCTACATGCTAAAATAAAATTGTAGTTCATTCCCTGGAGTATGTTCAATCACTATAAAATACCATTTAACTGCAGTGCATATTTTTTTAGATGCAAGCCTTATTTGACTTTGAAACTATGCTGACTGAGAAAGTGCAGTGTTGATTAGCTTTCTAAGCCCCACTAGATTTTCAAGATAATCATCTTCTACTCCACATTTTAGTTACATAAACTCAGCCTTAATCTGTATGTATGTGACCTCTAAAATTTCGATTAAAATGATTTCAAACCCGGGGTCCCTGACCCTTTGTGTTAGTTAATTGTAAAAGGTCTGCATGTTCATATGCAAACAGAATGTTAATTTCTCATTAACTAAATAATATGTCTCAGGAATATTTGTGCTAAGTTTTTAAATATTACCTGCTCTTAGAAATTAATAAATATCATGTCAAAGCATTTATATTAGAAGAGCTTCTTCCTCTCAAGTAAGGAAAACCCAATTCATAATAAAAACTGTATTTATGGGCTCATGTATCTGAAAAGCATATGAGTAAATTTCAGTCAGGAATAGATCTGGGGGTCCAAAACAAGAAAATGGGACTCCATATCTTTAAACATCTCCGTTTTATCTCCAGTCATTGAGCTTTATCCCCAGGCATACTTAATCATCGTGAAGTTGGCTGCCAACAGGCTGATACAGGCAAACCCAACAGTTCAACGCAAGAGAGATTGCCTTGCTTTCAACAATGTCAGCAAAGGTTTTAAGACCCTCTCAAATCAGGTAGCCCATCCAGGAAGTAATTACTGTGGTCAGAGGGATGGATGTTCTTCCAATTGGTCAGGTCTGAGTCACATGCCTACCCCCTGAAGCCAAGAATTGAGTCAAAATCCTCCAACACATCACTCCTTCCCTCAGCTGCGCCATGTGCCTTGCCCCTGCCTCACCACGGCTTCTCACAAGACTTTCAGGATCAGACAATTCCCAGCCAAGAAACAAAATCAGAATCGTCCATTCCCCAGTGGATTCGGATGAAAACTGTTCCTAAAATCAGGTCCACTGGCGTCCTTGCATTTGAAACGCTTGAGAATCATTAATTCTTTTTTTCAATAGGAGTTTATGGGCTGACATAGAGTCCATACATGGATGAATAACTGAAGTTTCTGCCTCTCAGTTGAGATGATATGTGTCATGAGTATCGTGCCTTAGATGGCTGCTTTGGAACTTTTCGAGCCTGTAAGTCACTAATGCAGTGAGTTTTCTTGGCCCATTAGGTAGCTTCACAAAGCATTGCCTTCTCCAGGGAGCAGGAAGCACTATGAAAGAAAATTTGAGAAAGCACATTTTCATCAAGAATTTCCTTTCAGTGGAGGTGTTTATTCCTGAATCTTCTGAGGTATCCAGTTTAGCTGCTTACAGAATGAGTTTTTAAACTTCCTCAGCACTAATTTGGAATTAGTTATGCGTTCTACATATGAAGGCCTTTAATCTTTTCATACTTCTCTCCATGAGAGAGCTTAGCTCAAAGTAATTTTACGAGGTCGATCGTTACAGCGCACTCTAAATGAGCACAACCACTCTAATAATTACATATTCGTAAGCTGCAAGTGTGCCCCTTCTATTCCTGCACCCCTTTAGCTACCCTTCCCTAGAATGAAAATTTATAGTGTCATAACAGAGTACTTCACAATTCCCTTATGCATAAGTTATTCTAAAAGTAAATACTTGCATGATAAAGCCTAGCTGAATCACATGTTCTTTCAGCAATGGTGGGTCAGTGATTTAAATCTTGTCTAATGCTACATATACAACAAACTCCAATCTAATCATAAAATCATGCTTTGTCTCAATTACACTGTAATGTTTAGATCCCCAAATCCTCTTCCCTGAGAAATTAGAACTAAAGTGTTTTGTGCTAAAGATTCCAAAACATTTTAACTAAAAAAGCTTTATTGTTCAAAACAATCATTCATACATTTGCAAATAACCCAAACTTATTTACTTTTTTCTTCTCCCTTTCTTCCTTGTTTTTCACCAATTCTTTCATAAATAGCATCTTCCTCGATGCTTATTTGTACACTGTTATTCATGTTTGCATTTCAATGATTTTATCATTTTCAAAGCAATAGCATGCAAATTTTTTATTTGAATTCTGAGTTCTCTCCATAAACTTCTAGATCTTTACAACAAGCCCATGGGATCCCCACTGCAAGCCAGGGGGATTTGAGCGGAAAATGCAGCAGCTGCTGCCCTCAGGGAATTCACAAAGTGAACGTGAAATCTCAAACCCTCATGAAGAACGTCATGTTCTCATTTAGGTCCTTTATTTCCCGAAGGGGGGTGAATATCGGGAAACAACAAGTAGAAGTCTCACCAGAAGATGAGAACTTATAAAAACAAAATTTGCAGAATAGGTTTTAGATTCCTCTTCCTCTACTAGTTGCAAGATGCTACACGTTGGAGAGTAGAAAACAGAAATAACAGCAACAGAATGCATTTCTATGACTTTATTTGGAAGTCTAAAGTGATGTATTTTGACTCCCAGTTAAAACAACCACCCCCAATTTCTCTGTCTTCTTTTCATAATACTTTTTTTTACAATAAAAATTGAGTTTATTTTTGATATGCAATAAAATGTTTTTTTAATATATATTTTTATTGTTATTTATGCCTTTTACATTTTGTATTCCCCTTGGGTAGCCCACCACCAATTCACCCGTGATCCATCTCCATGGTCCCTTGTGTTCTTTTCTATTCCATTTTGTGTCCTTTTCCTTCCCTCCCCCCCCCCCCCCCCCCCCCCCCCCCCCCACTGATTGTCTCTCTCCTATTTGGTTTCCTTATAGTCCTGTTGTAAGTGAAACCATTCAATATTTTTCTCTTTCTTTCTGGCTTATTTCACTGAGTATGATCCCCTCTAATTCCATCCATGTCTCTGCAAATTGCATGTGTTTATCTTCTTTGAATGCTGAATAGCATTCCATTGTGTATATGTACCACATCTTCTTGATCCAATCATCTATTTTTGGACATCTGGGTTGCTTCCATACCTTTGCTATTGTGAACAGTGCCGCAATGAACATACGGGTGCATGTGTCCTTTCGAATTAGTGTTTTTGTGTCCTTTGGGTAAATTCCCAAAAGTGGGATTGCTGGTTCGTATGGAAGCTCCATGTTCATTTTATTCAGTTGCAATACTATGTAGTTTGGGTGAAGGAGGACATCTTCACATCTATGTGTGTATAAGCCTCATCTCACCCACCACCAACTTCTAGTGCTTTCCCGTGTCCAATTGGCCCCCTTTACCCTTCTCTTACCCCCCTTCTGCTAACTATGTTTTTTATACAGTCTAAGATACTGTGTTGTTGTGATCTTTTGGTTCATTCTCTTTGATTATTTATATTCTACGTATGAGTGTAGCAGCATCATTCCCAATAGCTAAGACATGGAAACAACCTAATCACCATCAATGGGTGGCTGGATGAGAAGTGTCTTATATACACCCGATGGAATCCTTCTGACAGCACCTTTAAATGCATTATTTCAAACATTGTCTACAGCCCTAGCATATTGTCATCTGTCATCCTAATCCTCACAAGTATTTTAGTCTTAAATCTGCATTTTACATATATTTGGTGCCCACCCTAGCCCTTTCTCCAGCCATCTGGCGATTGGCTGAAGTTCATCCTCTTGTAGTTTTCTCAAGAAGAACTCATGATAACAATACCCCTTGTATTTTGCATGTTAAAAAATATTCTCTGTTGCCTTTATACTGGAAGGGCAGCTTGGCTAGATATAAAAATCCTTACTTCATCCTTTCCTTAAGCACTTTGTAGGAAGCTCACCATTGTCATTTGGACTGAATTGATACTACGGGGAAATCTGAAGCCTACTTGAGCAACTTGAACTTTTTGCTTGGTTGCCCAATGGATTCTTGTCTTTCAGGTCCAATAACTTTACCAGGACATGGTTTAGTACAGATTATTTTAACTTAATTTTTTCTTAGCTTGCAGTGTTAAGATCAGCTTTTGTTTAAAGAAAGTTTTATTTTGGGCCTCCCCAGTGGCGCAGAGGTTGAGCGCTGCGCTGTGGAGCTGTCGGCAGCGCACGATGCGAGTTTGAAGCCCAGCTGGGGAGAATCCCACATGGTGCAGCAGACATCTCCTGCCTCGCCCGCTGCTCCCCTCTGCAGTGTATTTCTGATCTGCCTGTTCTGCTCCCCACTCTGTCTCTGGTGAACCCTCTCGCCGCCCCACGCCTCTGGCCTGTACCCCAGCTTGTATGTATAAATAAATAAATCTTAAAAAAAAAAGAAAGTTTTATTTTAATTACATATTTAAATGCACACCCCATTCCATGTTTTGTTTTTCTTCTCCTGGGACATCACTGATGCCATTATTGGCTGTCCTTTGCCCTCTGTAATTGTTATTTTTTCTCTAATCTCATCTAGTGCTTTCTTCTGCTTCATTAAGTTCACCATTTTTATTGCTGTTATCCATTTCCCTCCTATTTGTCTACAGTCATGTCTATGATCTCTTGTTTCTCTTTCAGCTGTCTTTATTTCTCTGATGCTGCCATTTTTCTCCTTGATTTCTCACTTGATTATCTTCCTGCTGTCGTGTCATCTTTTCCATGAGTTCTTACATTGCATCCTTGTGAATTTCATCCTTGTGAAAGCAAAACAATTGCTTTCATTATTTGTTTTAATTCATGGTAAACTGTTAGTCTACCATCATAGGTTCGGTTCCTTCAGAAAGAGACTCTAAGACAAGGATGTCAGGGAAAGCTGTTGATTTGAAAAGTGATCCTGAGATACACTGGTGCTAGGGTGGTAACATTAAAAGGATGACAGTCACAAAGGGTGCGTTAATGAGCAAGTTACAGCCATGGACATGTGAGCCCCAGTTCTTCTGGAGTCCTCTAAGAGACTGTGTATAACAGGGATTCTCAAATCTTAATGTCATACAAATTCACATAGGGATCTTTTTAAGATACAAATTCTTATTTAGCAGGTCCAAGAAGGTGTCTAAGATTTGTAATTCTATCAGGACCCCAGGTAATGTTAAGTAGGTTTGTAGAACATGTCTCAGTATTACTCTCACGTTTCCAAAGGGAATCTATTACTGATTGATGGCTGCTCCCAGGGACATAAACTCTAGGCCAGCTTGCCCCGCACAAGGAAAAACAGCCTTCAAGAGCTGTCATGAAGTCACAGGAACTGAAGCAAAAGCCATCAGCCTGTTCAGGAACTGTGAGTGCAGAGGGGGATGGAGCAGGCACCAATTATGTCCGTTAGTAATACTCGTTCTTGCTTCCAAGGCAATATTTTATAGTGAGTGGTTTTTGTATGTTGATAAGATTTACGGTTGTCACACATTTTTTGGTATAGTGTCTTTGTGCTTGTCCCTTTTCTATTACGTATAAATAATATAGGCTATATTCTCATGGGGTAGCTATTTCAGTACATGTTTATGGTAGAGGGTAGGGGAAATGATAAGAGGCAAGAGCATCTACACAAACCTCAGAACCAAAATACTTCCTGCACTTATGTCTCATCTGTGTGGTTATCGTGTGCCCCAACTCTCTATTTCTCTAACCAAAATTGGGCTTCTGAGACCTTCTGTCACCAGGCCAGATGATCCAGTTCCTGCAACTATTGTTACAAACAATGGATATAACTAGTATGTACTAGTAAGCCCCTTACTTTCCTTAAGTACATTTTTTCTGGTATTTTCTAGAGGTTCCACTATTGGTTCCTTGCCATTGTCAAGAACTCACTCTGTTTACTCCCTCCTCTACAGCTTATACCCAACATCATTTTCCTTCAGTAGACTTACATAAATACATAAAAATATCATACACACACACACAAAGTTGAGCCTTGAATAAAGCACGGATTGACGTAAGACACACACAGAATCAAAAATCTGTATATAACTTACAGTGGGCTCTCCTTATCTGTGGTTCACACATCTGAGTATTCAACCAAATAACATCTGTAAATGCAGAAAGTGCAGAAAGAAAAAATCTGCATTAATTGTATGGTGAAGGATAGAACTAGAATTTTTGTGATGGACTTAATGTAGTATGTATAGCTGTTGATTTATAATGATGCACACCTGAAACTTTTATGTTATAGTACAATATTACTTCAATTTAAAATTTTTTTAGGAAGGAAAAAAAATTAGGGAGGTGAGGGAGAAGAGGAGGGGAGGAAACGGGGGAAGGAGAGCACAGTGGACTATGGTGGAGGATTATGGGTGCTTTGGTGGTGAAAAAACCATGGTGACCACTCCTGAGGGGAGAAATTCTTTACTGTGAAAAAACAAGCAGAGATGTAAGAGAATGGTATGTCATTAAAAATAAAAAGAAATAAAACAAAAATTGTTTAAAGAACTTAAGAAAAAAAGAAAAGTATGCATAGAAATGGACCCATGCAGTTCAAACCCTTGTTCAATTGTCAACTGTGTGCAAATGCATGTAGATATGTATTCTTGGAGTCGAGGATTAGTTGAATTCTGTTTTCATTCAAAGTGGAGTTTGTGCAGTGTTTCCCCGTCTTTTTGCTTTTGTAATAATTGCAGGAAGTGAAAGGGGGAAAGTATTCACATTATTAGTTTTCCAACACTTACTGAGTCATTTATATGCTAAATATCTTGTTTATTTATGTGCATGTCTTATTTGATTGTGCTTATTCATCAATCAAAGATGAATAGAACACTGTTCCAGCCCTCAACTTGCTCACAGTTCGACCTATTGTGTTTAGGGAACTTGGAAGCTGATGTACTGAACTGAGACAGTTTTGCTCACTGCACAGTTAGTGTGGCATTGGTAAAACCATTAAACTTATGTAAACTTCTGCTTTTTCACAAATCAAGATATATAAGTATTTCAGTAAGTAGCACACTATAAATGCATTAAAATATTACAAATTTATGTGTACATATTTTAAGAGATGATTCCTCTATTTAGGAGGATTGGGGAATTGATGTTTAGAGAGAATATAAGTGTTACAGGAATGATCCCTTTGATCCCCAAAATAATATTTATGAACATTATCTGCCAAGTTTCATAAGTGTTACCAAGTTTTCTATTGCCACACAACAAACAATTGACTAAGCCTCATTTAACCTCAAAGCTCATGCTTTCTCCAATGAAACATACTGCCTTTCTCTGAGAGGGTAACATCTTCCTCAAAATTCTTAAATACTATGTATCTACCTTAACAGTATTCTTATTTCTCAGCATCAATTCAATATATTTTTATTAGATAAACTAGCCACCCTATCTAATTCAGCTCCCATAAAACAATCATTATTATACCTTCCTATGTATACCAGTAACATACACTAATTATAATTTATAAGTATCATTTTTTACTTCTATTTTACCTATTTGCCAGCCATCTCTTGGATCTGCTCAATATATTATACCAGCACTATGAACATCAGAGTGAGTAATAACCAAGAAGCATTCAGTACACATTTATTAGATCAATGGATAAATGAACTGGTGAGCAAATGAATGAATTTAGTCCATGAAAATATTGAGCCAGTAGCCGAAAGAAAGAAATCAATATCACACAAAAGATAGTTATAGAGAAGAAGCCACTTCAGGAATGCTCAGTGTATTGACAAGCTGTAATGCTGACTTATGAGCTAGAAGTATGGCACTTGTCCTCCCTTTCCCTCTTTTCCCCTTCCTCCTGTAGAAATGTTTTAAGCCTCTGGTTAGAAAGAAAAGGGGCTCTGTAAACTTAGTAAGTTATCATAATGCAGAAGAGACACATGCCTTTGTTGGGAATTTTTATCGCTGCCTTAGACATTTTCATCAGCTCAAAACTCCACATGCCTTTAGACAGTACAAGAAGATTCAATGAGATCCAGAAAAGAGATCTCCAAAAATTAGCCACTTGGCCATCATACTAAGTCTGAATTTAAGGGAATGGCAAAGGAGATCTCTGGGGTTATTTTCTAGATTACAATGTAGGGAGAAACGTTGTCTGAGAGTAAGATTTCTCAGAATCCTCAATGACAATGTGTAATGTGTAGCAGACCCCAGTAAGAAAAAACAACTGTTGTCCATGCGCTCAGTACAGACAAGAGATACTAGTTAAGAGTAGAAGTTTTCTTTTTTTTAAGATTTATTTATTTATGTATACATGAGCTGGGGTACAGACCAGAGGTGTGGGGGTGGTGAGAGATTCGCCAGAGACAGAGTGGGGAGCAGAACAGGCAGATCGACTGAAATACACTGCTGAGGGGAGCAGTGGACGAGACAGGAGAGGTCTGCTGTGCCATGTGGGAAGCTCCCTGGCTGGGGATTGAACTTGTGCTGCAGTGGCTGCTGATAGCTTGATAGTGCTGAGACTGAACCCCTTGCACCACCAGGGAGGCCCTAGAGTAGAAGTTTTCAATAGTTAGATATTAGGGGAAAACTTTTAAAAGTTAAAGATAGTAGAAGTTGCTTTGAAGAGTTTTAAGAAAGGGCTTGAATATTCCTTAATTTGCTTTCAGTTGGGGCTCACCTGACATAGCCAGATGATTTCTCAACACCCCAATATTGTGGGTCTCCAATAACATAGAGAAGCATTTCTTTTTTGTACTTCCTAGGTTTTCCCTCATTCCCTTTTTTAAAATGGTTTTATTGAGGTATAATTGGCATTTTGTAAATTGTGCATATTTCAAATGTACAATCTGATAGGCCTTAACACATACCCAGTCAAGAAAACGAAATCTTTATAACCCTTAAAATTGATTCATTTTTAAACACCTGTTATGGCTAGATGTTATGGAAAGGTATATGTTGACTCAATGGAAATAACAGTTATATAATAATATCCAATCTGAAAAAACATGCACCACCAAAGACTGGATTTGTGGTCATATCAGGTGTTCCTTGAGTTAGGGTTGAACAAGGTTTCCACTGCCTCTGAACAAGATAGCCTCCTGTCAATTTCAAGATGCTGATTATCTGAAAATCAGTGTCTCCCTTATTTCCATCTCTCAAGGAATATACCATATTATTTTAAATTACATTCTATAAATCTTAAACTGTTGAAAATAGAGAAAAGAAAAATAAACCCACCTAATCCTGCTGCCACAGTACAACCATTATCTTTCTGATGCATTGTCTTCTAGCCTTTTTTTCCCCAAAGCATATTTTACTTTCATAGTTGATTGTATTTTTATAGTTCATACTATTTTACATAACTTTTTTCTCTCAATAATACTTTGTTTGTGGTTATTATGTTTTTCAAATCTTTTAACTTGTCATTTTGAAACAATAGTAGACTCACAGGTTGGTGCAAAAAGGTATAAGGAGGTTTTGTGTACCCTTCATCCAGTTTCCCCCGCTGGTAACACCTTGCATTACTGTAGCCTATATCAAAACCAGAAACCTGACACTGATAAAATCCACAGAGTTTATTCAGACTTCATCAGTTTTAGATGCACTCATCTGTGGTGTGTGTGTGTGTGTGTGTGTGTGTGTGTGTGTGTGTGCGCGCGCGCGCGTGTGTGCCTCTCACCTTACTCATCCTCTCTTTATATCTATGATCATTACAACAACCTTAAAAAATGAGATCAAAAATTCTCAAAATAAAGGTAATGATAATAGCTTCCTCACAGGTTTTAGAGGTCAGGTGAGCTTGTTGACTGGAAACTCCTTTGTAATTGTAGTATTATACACCTAAGTATTATTGTACTGACAGTAGCCATAGCAGCAGCAGTAACAGCGGTAATAATATTCCTGGCACCAGATAAGAACCACTCAGGGATACACACCTGTCTGGCCATGTCCAGCTAATTGTTGGAACAGGTGGTCAGAAGTTTATTTGCATATGAGACTGAGAGGCATCTGGGAAATAGCTTCTTCTGAAGCCGGAAAGCAGCACAGTGAATTTGACAGAGTAACAAAGCTACTGAAGATGATTAATTAATGTTGCAGCAGCTGGAGATCATAGAAAACAATATCAGTTATAAACATCTGAAACTGATACCACAAGCCTTGGTCACCAAGCCGCAGCAGTGATTCTGAGTACGGTGTGATGGCAATCGTGAACTTTCCTCTTCGTCTAAAGGAATCTTACATCCTTAGGAGATACAGTGTCTGTAATCAAAATCTAGGTGAATTTTCTAGAAGCTTGGAAAGCACTGTGACACTTTCACCATGCTTCTCTATCTCTTTCCAGAAAGCAACACACGAAGAGGGGATCACAAAACACCAAGAAGTATTGGTGTGTTAGGGCTCCAGGAGTAGTTGAGAAGTAAATGGGGGAGCATACAAAGATTGCTCAGAGAAGGCCCCTGAATTAACAAGTATATACACTAGTTTGGGATAGCCTTAGTACATATGAACCAGTAAGAGCAAATAAATACAAACCCATGAAGGAGAACCTAGGCCAATTGCCTGTGCATGAACTTTTTATAACTACTTTTGGACTAAAAGTTACTTGCAGACCAGCAGAGTTCTGTGACCACAATTTAAGCAGCCATGAATTTGAGAATAAGTGATCTTGTTTCTCCCTCTCTACCTCCCTCCCTCTCTCTATCTCTTTCTCACACACTCTTTCTCCTTCTCTCCCTCTCTCCCTCTCCTCTCCTCTCCTCTCCACCTTTCTGTATTGTTACACTGAGGTTTCCAGGTACTTATATCTTGCATCCTTAGTAAGATAAGGAAAAAATGAGCTGACTTCCTCTATTGCTCTATTTGCCTTGAGAGTCTTCTGAAATTTCATAAATAACAAGAAAAATGGTATGATTCTTTTTTAATGAATTTTTATTTAGGAAAAATTGGTTTACAACATGGGGCAGTTTTTAAAGTGTTTATTGAAATTAACATCGGTTTTATAACAATATTTAGGTTTCAGGTGGGCAGCCTTATAAATCAACATGTTTATACCCCATATATTTCCTGCCCAAAATTATGATTCTTAAAAAAAAAAACAAGTCCATGACTATAGTTTCACTTTTTTTTTTCAGTGTTCTCTTGTATTCACAAAGCATACAAAAAATTAGTTGAATGCAAATCACTGCTTCTTGAAATCTGAAGCATCTCTTCTCTGGTGTGAGTTCCCAGAAGGCACTTGCTCTCCCTCTTAGACATGTCTGTCCCTGTTGTGGGTCTACATATGTTTAACAAATGAAAGGCACTGAAGTTGCTATGTTCCCATTTTATCTTGAAGTTTTTTAATACGAAATTAGCTCCCACAGTGCCAAACAAGAATTAATCATTACTATTTATGACTCAGAAATGGAAGAGTGATGGTAAGAGTAGATTCTTCTAGCCCACAATAAATTTTTACTTGACTGAGAATAAACCACTCATATTTATTAGACACTGGATATAATAAACAAAAATAATTAAAGTTATTGCACAAGCTTCATGTCATTAAACCATTTTTCAGTCACTGACTCTCAGACCTAGAAGAGACTTTAAAAATCATATCATACAATGTAAATTTTTCAGAATCAATGTTGCAAACACAGTTCATAATCATTAAAGACAATTCAGAAACTATAGAAAGACAAAGTCATGTCTAGTCCAATTACCCAGTATACTTCAAACATTTCTATGCAAAGGTGACTTGTTTTATAAAAACATAACTGTAATTCAGAGTGGCTATAAAATACTATGTAATGATTTTAATCTAATGTTGGAACATGAGTATTTTTGTAATATTTTTAAAAAATTATTGCAGTCACTTTGGTTTACAACATTGTATATGATTTAAAGGTACAGGATCACCCCCTTCCAGCTGTTGTTACCAAGACACACCCACCACCAAAACACCCCTACGTATTTGCTACATTATTACATAATCTTCAAGAATGGCATTTTAAATAGTTTTGCAAAATAATTAATCAAATGCTATACCATAGATTCTTAGCATTCTTATAATTAATTGATACATAACTTTCAAGATCATCAATTACACTGAAATTAAAATTTATGAAAAAATTATCTTGTCTAGGCAGGGTCACCTTATACAAACTCCTTATAGAAAGAGGATATTCCTCTTCACCTCAAAAGATAGAATGAAAATTCACTTTAGGCCAACCTAGGACATTCCATTAATTCTAATCATTTAAGCTGAGAAACTATTGCTTCTAGGAAGTCTATAGGCTTGCTCTACCTCATGGCACTGGGGAAAGAAGATGGCGTCCATAAAGTGCAACTGATCTAGTCCCAACCTAGTGTGTTCTGCTGCCAAAATTCAGACTTGATGCAGTTTGTGTCCAGTTCTCCTGACAACTTGACCTGATCTTAGTACCCAGTGGTATCTGAGAAACTTCTTAAGCCTTTATAGGTGTCTATTAGCTTTAGCTGCACAATAAACCACCCTAAAAATTAGTGGTTTAAAACAACTATTTAGCTCATGATTATTCTGCGCATTTCCTTGTCTGGGCCGAGCTAAAGGGCTTTCTCATGCATTTATGGTCAGTTGGCAGGTCACCCCAGGACTCGGTGACCTCGTAGGTTCCCATTGACATGTCAGGTGGTAAACAGGAGCAATGTCCCTTGTCATTCAAAGGGTTGCCTGGACTTTTTCACGTGGCTGAATTTCAAAAGCAGGAACAGGGCAAACTCCACTGCACAATTGCTTTTCCAGCCACTGTTTACTTAATGCTTACTAATGTCCCACTAGCTGCAAGTGTGAGAGTACCCTACCAAAGGGCATGGAGAGAGGGAAAGAAATATTTTGTGGCCATTTTCATGATCTATAGCATGCTGTGGTAGCCATTCAATTATAAACACCAGTGTCAATGCAGCCCACTCTGGTATATTACCCAATGAGACTCTAGGCAACTGAAAGAAGCATGCAGAAATTTCCTGGTGCCATTTGAGAACCAGGGCAACTTTGGAGTACTTTCTTTCTATCCACTCTGTTGTCCCTCATTACAGCAACATTTTCCCCAGTGGGAAAATGGCCCCACCTCAGCTTTATCTTCAACTTCTCTTAACTATCTCCATCTACCAGAATTCTTTTTTTTTTCAAAGATTTATTTATGCATACAAGCTGGGGTACAGGCTAGAGATGTGGGGCGGCGAGAGGGTTCACCAGAGACAGAGTGGGGAGCAGAATAGGCAGAACGACAGAAACACACTGCTGAGGGGAGCAGCGGGCGAGGCAGGAAAGGTCTGCCGCGCCATGTGGGAAGCTCCCTGGTTGGATGTCGAACTCGCGTCGCCACTGCCAACAGCTCCACAGCGCAGCGCTTAAGCACTGAGCCACCAGGGAGGCCCCTCTACCAGAATTCTTAATTGTAAACAACAGGATACACTAATTTGGCACAAAAGCACATTTTAAAAGGTTAGGTAGATATGCTAAAAGAACCAAAGAATGGACCTAAATGCTATAACCTCAGTATCAAAGTATCAAGAGTTAATAAAGCCTGATACAATTCTATCACAAACCACTCAGGTCTTTGACACTGGAGACCAGAAACTCTATCATGGCTGAAGATCAAACTCCTCAACCCCTGTACTTTCCAGATGATCAACTAATTTTTCCTAAGTGCAACCCATAACTCATGTTGTCTCCTACAAGTTGAATGCAGGTGTTATGAAACTGGATCACATACAGAACACTAGAGGCAAGGATATCTGAGAAATATAGTTCTTGAATTTCCAGCTTTAGTTGTACAGGAAGGTCGGTAGTTACAGTGGAGGCTAAGTATTTGAATCTGCAGAATCTATTGTAGCTTTGCTGTTCTAAACACCAAGGTTAGAAAAGGGAGGTCAGGATTCATGACTGCTGTCCCTATACCCATTTCTCCTACCCTCTCTACAATTTCATGAGCTTGAAGAGAGTGGCTTTCTATTTTCTCTAGTGTGTGTATTTGGTCTACATACAGGTGGACTGAGCCTTAATGGTGGATGGAACATTTGGGGGTTGCTTCCCTAACGCGTAGCCTGAGGCAAAAATCCATGTGCAAAAAATGTTCTTGAGATACATTGGATCTCAAGATTTGTTCTGACTTAGGTCATCCCTTTAGCAAGATGACAAATAAAGGGTTTTCTTTTTCTATGTTAGCAGCATAGATGCTCAATTCCTAGCTCCATTTGTTCATTGGATGATGCAAAAAGTGAGAATTTATTTCTATCGTTTTTCATTAATTCATGAAACAATGCTACAGAATAATAGATAATAAATTATATAATTTCATAGAATAGATAGAATTATTTTATGATGAAATGAATTTGAATCTAAATGGGAAGAAGTCCTAGGTTGTGTTTGAAGCATCCAGAATTTCAGCTTCTTTTACATTAAACCATGAATGGCCCACGTACCATGATAATAAGCGTTCTTGTCACATTTGATGCAGGATTGCTGTGACCTAAAATATAACAGACTCGCCTAACCCATAACTTAAAATTAATCTTCTAAATCGGAGCAGAAGAATGACGGATTTTCTTGAATCCTTTGTGGAAAAGTTTTTAAGATGGCTAAAAGTGCCAAATATCTCTCCCCAAAGCTGCAAGACACTTGAAATTTACTTCTCTTTATAAACTATTGGGAGAACTGGTGGCAGAGGGTGAAAACTTCGTAACTGTGCCTTCATGTTATTTGATACTTTTGAGAAGTTTATTTTAGTAGCAGCACTAAATGTTTTCAGAATTAATGACATCCATTTATTTTGGCTCATTCTATACCTTTATCACAAAAGCAGTGTTTCCTCTTACATGGAAAGGTAGTTGCTGACCCACTGTTTTTCCAGAGTAGAATATGTACCACCTGGCACTGGCTAAGATGTAGACATCACTTTCCCATGCTGCATTGGTATATATTGAAAGAAAAATTACTCAACACTCACTAAATAATCATTGCACATGCCTTACTACATTTAGTGTGCCTTTTTTGGATTGATTTTATGCAACATCAGTGAGCTCTTTAAACAGGAAATGTGTCAATCTCTGTATGATAGTTCATGCTCAATAAATGGTGGATTTAGTTGAATTTAGTGTGAATAGATAAAAATCTGGCATTTGACACTGCTTGTCAAACCAGTTTAACAGTTAGAACTCAGAAAGAGAACTTATTAATACAGAAAAATTCCAAGAGTATAATGGCCCAGTGGTCTACAACAAAAAAAGTGTCCAAAAATATCAGACGTTGTCAAATAGTGTTTGGGAAGAGAGAAAATCTAATATAGTTTCCCCCGGTGATAATGCAGATCTATTCTGTTATAGTGTAAGTAAAACAAACAAGTAAAAATATAATGTTTTAGTCAAAGATAACGTGATAACTACTCAAAGAAACTAAAAAAAAAAGTAAATGGAGAAAAAGTCTGGAAAGAAGGTCACTCAAAATATTAACTATGAATATTTGGGCATTGCAGAGTTAGAGGTGATGTTTCCTTCAGTGTTCTACTTTGCTGTTATCCAGATTTTCTAGCGTGAACAAGTACCACATTTATTGTGAAAAAAAGAAACATTTCAGCATAATCCCTTCCAGCTCCATCCATGTTACTGCAAATGGCATGAGTTTATCTTTTTTGATCACTGAATAGTATTCCATTGTGTGTTTTTTAAAAAGAATTATTTTATTTTATTTTATTTTTTTTTTAAAGATTTATTTTTTATTTATACATGCAAGCAGGGGTATAGGCCAGAGGCGTGGGGCGGCGAGAGGGTTCACCAGAGACAGAGCGGGTAGCAGAACAGGCAGATCAGAAGTACACTGCTGAGGGGAGCAGCGGGCAAGGCAGGAGAGGTCTGCCGCACCATGTGGGAATCTCCCCGGTCGGGCTCCCCGGTCGGGCGTCGAACTCGCGTCGCCGCTGCCAGCAGCTCCATAGCGCAGCGCTTAACTGCTGCGCCACCGGGGAGGCCCCTAAAAAGAATTATTTTAAAGAAAAGAAAAGAAAAATAGAATTAAAATCCAGAAAAGGATGTCTAGAATCAGCATGAGAAAACGTGGATTAATTTTATGGACTTATCAAAATGCACAGTACAGGATGATGGGAGGCAGAAAATAAACTATCTTCTATATCAGCAAACATGGACTGTTTCACCTTGAATAAGGACTACTGATGATGGAAAGGAAAATTTCTGATAATCAAGTGGAAAAAGATCCTAACTGTGGTAGACAGACTACCATACCCCTCCCTGTTAGCCCCAGCAAATGTCCATCCCTTAATCCCAGGAACCTGGGAATATGTTACTTTACAGGGTTATAGGGAGGTTGCAGAAATGATTCGCTGACAGGTCTTCAGAGGAGGACTTTAGCTTCCGTTTCCAGGCGGACCCAATGCAATCATAAGTGTCCTTGTAAAAGGGAGGCAAGTGGCTTAGAGCTAGAGGTGATGTGATAGTGGGAGTGCGGAACAGAGCTCTGAGCCAAGGAATATGGGCAGCTTCCGGCAGCTGCAAGGGGCCAGGAAACCCAGTCTCCCCAGAGCCTCCAGAAGGAATGCTGCCCTAACGCCTTGATCTTAGCCTACTTGAGAATGATTTTGGATTTCTGACCTCTCTGACCATAAGGGAATGTTTGTGTTCTTTTTAGCCGCAGTGGGTGGTACTTTGTTAGGATGGCATTATCAAGCCAGCATACTGCTATTCGTGCGTTCATTCGGCTTGGGAGCCATTGCGGGCAGTTCCCTGTGGCGCCAAACAAGCTCACACATCTGACTAAACACCTCTCCCATCCATCTGCCTAGATCGCGTGCTGTTCTTCAAGAGTCATTTAAACCGTCCCCTTTCCTTAGAAGCATTGCCTGCCTCCCTGACTGTACCTCCAACATGTCTCATTTTCAGCACTTACTGCGCTTGAGTTAGAATCAGTGATAATTGTGTTCCTATTCCTGCTTGTGCCACTTGGCCAAGTTCTTACTTAATGAGTGGCTCTGTTCCCTAGTTATCTGCTAGGCCTCTCCAACAATATAGTAAACTTGCAAAGGCCAGAGCCACCTCCTCTCTGTGTGTACAAGTGCAGATACGTCTACCCCACATATATTTAATACATAGTACACCAACCTCCCTACACACAAAACACAGCATCACACACTCACAGAAAAAAAAATGAGCCAGTCTACTTTAACAGATTATTTCCCAGCAAGTAAGCAAAAGGGAAAATGACCATGATTATATCTTAATATAATGAATTTCATTATATAATTTACTAACCTGCTCAAAGATATTAAGCTCATTTATTCAGTAAGACTTATCCTTGAGCAGGAAGCCTCAAGAGTCTTTTCTTCTAGCCAGACTTCATCTGGTTTTTATATTGATGGTCTTTCACTTTGACCACTAGGTACAGTATCCAAATCCAGCCAAAACTTATTTATCCATTTGACATCTTAATTGGATGTCTACTTCTATGTGCAAGGGCAGTTTGGGATATGGAGGAACAAATGAATAAATCAAAGCTTGCATTCTGGAGGGAGGAAGATATACAAATATTATCAAGCAAAAGACTATAAAGAAAAAACGAAGTAGCATAAGGGTAAAGAAATTTGTGTTGATTCCCTATGGATTCGAAAACCCAACTCCAGTCTTTAATGAGACAAAAACCACGGTCCACAGGAGAGAGCAGGTGGTTAAGAACCAGAACTTTTAAGTTAAATGGAACTGGATTCAAATCCGTTTAACCACTTACTGTTTGCCTGGGAGCAAATAATTGAACTTCCATGACCCTGACTGATTCGCCTGTATTTTTTTAAAAAAAAGATAATAGGCCTTTCTCATAAGGTCATTATGAGACTTACATGAGATAATGCATAGAAAATGCTTCACATGGTGCCAGATACAACAGCAAACCATCAATACAGGGCAGCTATTATTATGAATCACTTGAAACCATGAATAACATTTCTGAATAATTATTTCAAAACTAGGTTTCCTTACACAAGATTATATGCTTTTTAAAAAATCCATTCTACAAAATCCTACTGAGAAATGTAGAGGACACTATTTGGCTCCACCCAGATAGTTCTTTCTGGACCAGAACCTCATGCTCCCAGCAGCTGCCTAGAGATTGGCTCCTGACGGCTCACAACTGATTCTCACTTCTGGAGTTTTGCCCTGTCCTGAACTGCCTCAGCTAAGGTTATGCCCCCTACTGGGGCTGCAGTAGCAAAGCCACCCTTCTTGCTGCAAGAAGGGTCATCCCAACTCCATCCAGAGCTCCCCGGGTGGCGGCCTGAGGCCTCAGTGGAAACCTCTTCTGCTTGCCTCACTCCTTCATGGAGGTTGCCAGCTCGCCTCAGTAAATTTGCTCACCGGTCTCCACTGCAGAGGCAGCTTCCCAGAGAACTTGAATTAAGAAGAGGAACCATGAACAAGATGAGGCACTGCTATGGCGCAGGACTAGCATACATCATCTGTAAAGGACAGATCGTGTTTTTGGCTTTGGTGGGCCATGTTCTGTGTTCAACTCTGCCTCTGTAGTGTGAGAGCAGCCATGGAAAATGCATGTATGAGTGGGCGTGGCTGTGTTCCAGTGCACCCTTATTTTATGAACACTTGGCCTTGAACATCATATGGCTTTCACATGTCACAAAGTATTTAGATGGTTTTTCAGCCATTTTAATGGAAAAACCATTCTTAGCTCAAGGGAGTTCAAAAGGATATAACTAGACTTACTGTGGTCCTTTGCAGTCTGTATAAATACTGACTGAAATTCATACTCCAGAAATTCAAAAGTTATGTAAATTAGCTCTTTTTAAAAAAAAAAGGTGGAAGGCTAGATTTGGTTAATGGGCCCTAGTTTGCCTAGTGAGCTAGAGGAATGGGGTAGAGCAGTGAGGTGCACGTGAAACCGCCATTCTCGTGAGTGAAATTAAAGAATTTTCTATCTTGGGACCCAAGAGCTTATAGCCTTGTTTTGAGGATACAGAAAACCCCTTCCTGGTTCCAGAAGAGGCAAGAGACTGTGGAGAAAATGAAGAGAAGTAAGATTGATAGTTTCTTTTAAAGCTTAATACCACCCAGAAAATCATATGTGGCAAAATAGAACTAAGTAGCTTAATGCCCACTATGTGGTATTATCTACTTAGAAAATTTCTTCTCTACTAATAAGCAGAATTAGGAGATTTGAGTAACTTCTACATTTGCTGAAATTGTAGCTAAGAAATGGTTCAAAAGTCAAAACACAATTGCAATTTATTACAATTTTAATGTTTAAAAGAACATATTTTTAAACGATCTACTGATACAAAATAGAGAAAAGATATATTAACATATATTTTGAAAAGTGTGTGAGCCTGTCCTTCTACCCAAATGTAGTAGCCTTCTAAGTCCATTTCCCTCAAAAAGTAACAACTTAGAGGAATTTACTTGGGTCGCTAACTCTTTACCCTAAAACCTTATGACTTGTTAGCTCTGCCATGGTGTTTTCTTATTTGGTTTGTCTCTCCATTTTTATACTCCCTTAAAAGTATCATACCTTCTTTCTTGGTCCTCTGTAATTCCGCTTTGTTGCTATGCCCCCCTCCTTGAAGTCATTCCTTATGGTTTCTCCTCTCACATTCCTTCATCATGTGTAATACTGATTTCCTCCTAATTCACACCTGGCTTCCAGCCAACTTTTGCTTTTCTAGTCCTTGACTCCCCTTCAAACTCCCTCCTGCACATTCTCAGAATAAATGAATAAAGTGTTGCTTTAAGTTTCAGTAGTCAAGAAAGAGGAATGCAAGCATCCTCTCTATGGATTCACATTGCTATACTGAGAAATGTGGAGGCTGGGAGTGCTGATTTCCGTTGACACCAACTGTAATAGGCGGTTAATGACTATATCCCTTGCTTTTGAGGTCTCCAGGTTCTTCTCTCTAGACACTTGAAGACTAATTTGGTCCACACTTGTCATGATGAGTTCAGATGCTAGAATCTGGGTGGGAGAACTGTCATGAAACACGGTGTCCATAATGTACTGCTTATACAACTCTACCACCTTTTGTTCCAGATACTCGTTCAAGACTGCATTAGAAATAGGCTTCTGCATTTGCAGGCTGCTTTTCTCTTTGATGCTGGTTATTCTCCAGTAAGATGAATACCGCTGGATAGGTTTTTGGGGAAGGTCACTGGGCTGTGTGAACATGGAATCCTCCATGGGCAAAGGAATCTCAGATGATTTCAGCAAAGGGCCATACTCAAAACTGCTCTTGGAGGGGAAATCTGTTGTCACCGAATTGATGGCCATTACCTGGTCCCCCGCAATATGTAAATCATTGTAATTCTTGCAAATACTTTTGCAGGAAGGCGGAACCAAATAAGTCTCTCTGCTAGGGTCTCTACATATTTCTATTGCAGCCACATTTGTACTTTCAAACACAGGATTGGGGTTTGTCTGCAACACTGTGATTCTCTGATTTCTGCTCTGTTGGCTCTCTCTTGAATGCACTGAAGAAATAAACTTGCCAGAGGATTTGCAGCTCACATAGAGACTTCTGACTTGTGTTTCATCCACAGAGGAATAGGAAAGAGCAGCAGCAGACTTCGTCTCCTCTCCCTTTTCCTCAGCCACCTGCTCATTACACGATGTGCAACTCCGGAGGGTGTCGTTCCAGTAGGCGAGTCCACTGAGATACCCTTCTGACAGCATCCTGGAAAGAGAGTCGGTGAGTCACGTGGGGAAAGTGAAGCTGGAGGTTTTCACAATTGGCAGTTGATATATCATACATGTAAAGGACAATAAAGGAGGCTGCTTCATTCATTCATCAAGCCATTACTAATTCTACGCGACAAATGCTGGGACACATAGATGAGTAGGACACAGTTCCACCCCTGGGAAGTTTCCACTAAAATAAGATAAATACAAAGAATTCCAATGCCACATCACTGAGGCATGTAATAGTGACAGGCACAGAGGAAGCAGAGGAGAGCAGCCCCCATCTCGGAATGAGTCAGAAAGTGGCATTTCATCTAAATTATGAAGACTGAGGAGTTGCCGCCATAGGCACAAAGTTATAAGAGACTATGGTGGCGGGGTCTGTTCAGCATATACCAAGAAAGTGAGCACAAGCTGAGGCCTTGGGAGTCGGGCAAAGCATCTGTGTTCAGCCGCGGAGGAAATGGCGAGTGGTTGAGGGGCTGCGCACTGGGCCAACCACATGGCTACTGGGTGACAAGAAAAATGAGGAAATTTGTGGCAAATTCTACTGAAAATGAGAGCTGCGCCTTACTCATCTTTGGATGTTAACCACTGAGGGCAGCAGCACAGGTGAATGCGTTTAGGAAGGACTCACAAGAGATTTGCTAACTTGTATTAAATACGCGGCAACAGCACATACATGGTATGAAATGAACTCACTGTCTACCCATCATGAAAGACAACGAAGCCTTGCCTGACTGGGCAGCCCAGGCTGGCTTTCTTGCTCTATTCCTCTCACTTCAGAATCCATTCTGGAAATGTCTCTGCAGCCTACTGACACATTTCCTATACCCTAGTAACCAAGGAGCTTTCTTGACTGGGCTCTCCCCACACCTGCCTTTGCTCCCCACACTCAGCAGTTGTCACTGGTGTCTGAAGTGGCTAGAATTGGCTAGAAACCAGCAGCTGCATTTTCTAAAATAAGGAACACACTGGGGCAACAGAAAAACGACGAGGGAAAAAAGATCCTCTTTGGCTTCTGTGGCCAAACTTCTAAAACAGAACTGTCAACTTGATCCTGAAATTGAAAATTCTCATTAGAAAAAGATTGTTTTAAGCATACATAAAGGTCTTTTTTTTTATTTTAGTATCTCTTTGAAATTCATGTCATTATTTCCCAAGTAAATTCATTTTAAATTGTATAAGGGTAATATTATAATTATAATCAATATAATTGCTATGAGTGTTTTCATTGTATAAGGGTCATAATTTTAATGTTAATTGTCTTTTCCAAACTATTCTAAGATACAGTTAGCAAATTCATCAATTATTTAAGTATTCACTCTATTCCAGGCACTATGCCATAAAGGGAAAAAGTTCAAAGGTTTTCAACAAATTCATGAAGTAATTATTGTCTGCTGGACACACTTAGAAGAGTGAAGAAAATGTTCTTTCCAGAAAAGAACTTTCTAAGTGTGATTCTTCCCTCAACGCACTGAGCATCTAGGTGAGAAGGCAAATCTTAGGTACATGAGAAGAAAATCAAGCAAAAGAGTTTATCGTAAAGGTCTAAGAGCGATGCAGTTACCTCCCCACCAGCCCCCTCCAGCCCACCCAGGCTGTGCCATGGTCTTCTACCTTCATGGCCTCAGAATGTCATTGTGGAAAACCAGAGCAGAAACACAGCTCTCCACTGAGTGCATCTCTATAGAGTGCTAACCAGGGCCAGGTGAATGATAAGTTACCACAGATGTCAGAGCAGTGCGACTACATAATGACCCGGTAATGACCCCCCACCTTCACATCCTCAGCTGACCTATGGCTCTGTAGAAGCAAGCTGGAACTTAAAGCAGTCCCAAGCAAGAAGGAGCTCTGACATGAAGGAGGAAATCCTAGTTGACAGTCATGACTCAGCAGCATGTGCCCTGAAAAAGGGAGATCAAATTGAGGTGGAGGAAAGCAAAGATTTCTGGGAAAAATAAGTTAGAAATGTGCACCTATTTTTTTTTCTTGCCCAAACATCACTAAAACAAAAGCAAATGGTTTTTCAAAAGATATCATCTACAAGAAAAGGGAGAACAGAAGAGATGAGAGCTTGATAACATTTTAGAAGCTAGAAAGTAAGAGGCTGAGGTTAGTGAGTTAGACCTGAGGAAGCTGAATCTTTTAAGAGCCATGGGAAAATCCAAGCGCCAATCTGGTTTAAATTTCCCCAAATGTACAGGAATTGGTGGTACCACGAACCATTTGTATCTGTAATCAGATTGATTGAAAGTCCGTTTTTTTAAGATTTATTTTTATGTACACATTCAAGAACTGGGGTGTAGGCCAGAGGTGGGGGGTGGTGAGAGGATTCACCAGAGACAGAGTGGGGGGCAGAACAGGCAAACTGACTGCAATACACTGCTGAGGGGAGCAGCAGGCGAGACAGGAGAGGTCTGCTGCGCCATGTGGGTTAGTTTCCTGGCCAGGGATTGAGATCATGCTGCAGTGGCTGCTGATAGCTTGATACTGCTGAGAACTTTTTTAACCCCTGTGCCACCAGGGAGGCCCTGATGTCTATTCAAAAGGCCATCAGAAAACCAAGTTCTCTCCCTCATGCCTGTAGCCGGCGACTATCTCCCATTTTCAACCCCAAAAGGACAATAAACCCTCTGAAGAATAAAATGTGGGACCTCTGTAGAGGGTAGAATTACTAAGCTGTTAACAGATAAATATATTCATGTCAGATGCTGAGAGCCATGGCCTCTCGCCTCAGTCAGCTCCCAGAGGGGAATCCTCCTGTCAGACATGATAATGGGAAGACTGTTCTAGGGACCCTGACTGGTCTGAGAAGAACTATTTGCACCAGAGGTTCCCCAAGTAAATGTGGCAATGAGATCACCCCTCATTCAAGCTCTTACTCAATAGAGTCCATTGAGTTTTTTGGATTCCCATCCTGAAATGGGTAGAATCTGAAACATCTGAGGAAATATCTGAATGAGAGAAACCAAAACTGCCACTTAGAGAAAATGAATTGGTGCGGGGGAAGCAGAGGAAGGAGGGGTGGATTGCCTTCAGTATTTTCAATGAGATAGGTATACTATTACAGTTTTAAATTATGACTATGATGCTATTTTTAACAGGCATTCTGAAGTTTTTAGAAATTAAAGTGATCAAGAATTTTAAAACTCAATAAAATTATTGGAAGACAAAGTTGAGGCAAGCTCCCAATAGGAAAGTAGAACAAAAATACAAGATGGAAAATGGAGAAAAGATAAAGTTGGAGAACCAGCCCAAGAGATCCATTATCTGAATAATAGGCAGTTCAGAAAGAGAACTGAGAGAATAGGGGAGGAATTTAAGTTCACAATTCAAGAATGTTTCCCAGAACTGAAAGGCATGAGGTGCCAAGATACAAGGTAGAAATAGACATATACCTCCCCTCATTATTGTGAAGTGGTAGAACACTTGGGACAAAGAGAAAATTCTGTAAGTTTCCAGAGGGGAAAGAGGAGGGAAAAAGACCCAGAACCAGAATCTTCAGAATTTTCAACAGTAACATGTAAGGCAAGAAGACCATGAAATAATATCTAAAATGTTTTGAATGTAACAAACTATTTTCAACCTAGAATTTAAGAACAAGGTTATCAACCTGGTTATTAAATCAGACATATGAGGACAAAACAGAGATATTTTGAGGTCACAAATCTCTAATAACTCATCTCCCAGACACCTTTCTCAGGGCATCAGTGGAAGATACACTCCACTGAAAGGAGTAAGGAAATCACTCAAAAGGAGAAAGGTGAGAGTGGAACCAGCAAAGACAGGAGAGAGACTGAGAGACACTGGCTTAACCTGACCCACTGTTCCAAGCCCTGAAAAGGACCCCACTCTGGCCCTGCTTGAGTTGTGCCCCTCACAACAGACTGGGAAGCCCACCCAGCCTCAACACTGCACCTTCTGGAGCACTTCCTGGTGCTCGGGACCTCAGAACTACCTGCTCATATGGCCCCGACCCTAAAGGCTTCTCTCCAAACCCATCATGCCCAGGCCCAATAAGTGATGGAGGGGCAGTTTTTTGCTGGGTCTGTGGACAGAAATTAGATGTAGGGGTTGAGGATGAGAGGTAGCCAGGACTAGGAAGAGAAGATAGAAGGCTTCAGGGTGAGGCTCCTCATATTTTGCCCTAAGTCCAGAGTCCTGCCCACAATCAAAGTGAAAGGACATTCCAGAATGCAAACTGTGTAATAGGCTCAAAAGGTATCCCGGCTGGGCCTCCCCAGTGGCGCAGCGGTTGAGCGCTGCGCTGTGGAGCTGTCGGCAGCGGCGACGCGAGTTCGACGCCTGGCCGGGGAGAATCCCACATGGTGCGGCAGACCTCTCCTGCCTCGCCCGCTGCTCCCCTCAGCAGTGTATTTCTGATCTGCCTGTTCTGCTACCCGCTCTGTCTCTGGTGAACCCTCTCGCTGCCCCACGGCTCTGGCTTGTGCCCCAGCTTGTATGTATAAATAAAAAATAAAAAAAAAAAAAAGGTATCCCGGCTGGTTGGGACACATCAGAAGTCTTCTGGAGATAAAGACAGTAAGACTGAGCATCCTGAAGTAAGATATATATAATTAGCTATGAATTTGGGGGAGGAATTAGGAAAAACTAAGCAAGTGAAAAACCTGCACTGTCCAATAGAACTTTCTGGGATGATGGAATGATGTATACCTGTACTTTACAAAATGTCATCCAACAGCCGTATGTAGCTACTAAGCACCTAATTTTTAATTTAATTTGAAATGCCCCATGGCTACCATATTGTACAGCAGACTTAGAAGATAATGGAGGTGATAAAGTAAAATTTTAAAATACTGAAGACAGCTCATTTTTGTTGCAAATTAAAGTTCATTGGATGATCACTGTCATTGCAATAATTCTAGAATTATAGCTGATTAACCACTTCATCTCTATACTCCTTTCAAAGGGTGTTGAAGAACAGGTATCCAAAGATGATGAACCAAGGACTTAAACCTGGAATTATTTGGTACTGAAACAGGATGGTCAGGACCCTTATCTGAGACTTTCTGTTTTGCTATTTTGAAACGGGAATTATAGAGAACTTCCTTTTAATTATTTTTTTGTTTCCATTTGAAAAAGTCTAGAATGTCTATGAGAATACTTTTTACTTTCATAGTGTGGACTCTTAGGTTGTCTCCGAGGGCATGAAAGTGCTGTTTAATAGAACTTCCTGTGGTGATGGAAATGTTCAATGTCTGCTTCCAACAGAATAGTCGACAGTGACAGGTGACACGTGAACACTTGAAACGTGGTTAACATGACTGAAATTCTGATTGAAGCTAAGTTGCCGTATTTGGCTACCATCTTGGATACCATGTATCTAGGCAATTATAAACTCTAACTCAGAGTTTAAGAAAAAGTTGTGCAGCCCAACAAAATAGTTCAAAACATGGCTGAGTTGTAAATAGTGTTTGCACAGTCATAATAACATCTACAGCAATGAAAGCTGCAGATATAAAACATGACTGCAGGAAGGCCATAAAGTCCAGAAACAAAGATTTAATTATTCATTATGCATAGTAGGGTAATATCAACAATTGTCTTGGGCATTTGTCTATGTGTCCAGACTGGAACAGGACAAGGGTGTGGATACTTGGTGAAAGCCAGAGAAGAATAAAGAACTAAATCCTTATCTTTATTGGGGAAAAATCAATTAATGATGCCCCAAACTGAAAAATCCTAAAGTTGTAAATCAAGCATCCTGCTTAGAGAAATGGTGATAAATACCGAATGGTAAAGGGAGATAAAAGTAGTTGCTTCGGAAAGGGAGGTGCAGAGACTTCTGTTTCCCATAGCAAACCTCTTACAATTGCCTGATCCAATATATTTGCCAATATAACTTGTGTTAGTTTTCTCATTAAAATTAAAACTAAAGATAAATCTTTTTAAGGTAACTGAGAGGGGATGAAATGAAAGTGACATTTCCTGTGCAGCTGAGTTTGTGGTTAAAGACCATAAAGACATTGCATGTTCTAATGGTGAGGAGAGAGGAAGATTACTGTGGAAAAGGCAAACCTTGCAGCCTTGAACTTGGGGCTCAGGTTCTGGTCCACTCATGCTCCAGGTGGTTGCTAAGGGTTTCCTGGGGGGCAGCAGAGGGGAGAGCTGCTGTCCCTATGAACAAGAGGGGAGGTGCTAGAGCAGGCAAGATGTTTATCCAAAAATATGTGCTCAGTGCCACGTAGGAGAAATCTCTGGAGACTTTTGGCTGAAAAACAGGACAAGCACTAGAATTTCCTTATTCTGATGGAAACAAAAACAAAGCTGTTATCTGGGGAGACGAGACTCGGATGGAATATTTGGAGGAAAATATCTCTGGAACTGAAATGATCTGTGCTGTTCTTAAGGAGAACTTTTTAAGATCTCATTTAATATTTGAAATGGGCGACATTGTGAAATACTCTTACAACTTAAAAAATATTAGTCGTAAGCCAACACTGTCCAATTCTATTTTTTTGACGGCTCTTTTTTTTTTCTTTTTGCACATAAGAACTGGGGTGTAGGCCAGGGGTGCGGGGGGTAAGAGGATTCACCAGAGACAGAATGGGGAGCAGAACAGGCAGAGTGACTGAAATACACTGCTGAGGGGAGGAGTGGGAGAGACAGGACAGGTCTGCTGTGCCATATGTAGATTAACTCCCTAGCCGGGGATCGAACTCAGGCTATATGTGATAGTGTGTGTGTGTTTGTGTGTGTGTGTGTGTGTGTGTGTGTGTGTGTGTGTGTGTGTAACAGTAAACTTTGGGCCCTAAAAAACAAGAAGGATTTTAGCCTGCCAAAAGCAAGACAGCATTCAGGGAGGAGAGAAAATCAACAAAAGCGAAGAGGCCCGTGTTGTCATTGTCAGTCAGTAATAGACACCAGTCCAAGTGGGATGTGTAACTCCTCCAAGTCAGGGTCAGGGTCATCTATTTGCACAGTCATTGTTTCTTACCTTTTGTTCCTAGTCACACATATGCCAAGTCGCCCAGTATTTATCCTATTTCTTTACACATTGAGCATTTATCCCTAACGGATCCTCCTTTCCTTTTATGTGGCTGATTTTTATGGGTATTCCAGAGAATCTCCACCCTTTCACCACAATGAATAAAGAGGGTCTAGGATTTTATTTTGGGTAATAGCCCTTTGCCCTATTTTTATCAACTAAAGGCTTTGTTAGTATCTTAAATTCTGGTCGAATAAGAACCTCATCATCTGATGTGTGACGCCAAAGCAGAACAGTCAAGGGGTAGGTCCAAATATGGAAAAGCAGAAAGTGCACCCCAATATCTAGGGGTCCGTACACTCATGGCTAAAGGAAAGGGAAGGAAAGGGAAGGGCAGGGAGCTAAGTGAGACACGTATGCCTGAGAACTTTTCATTTACCCTGCAGGTAGTGCAAAGCTCCAGGAGGTAACAAAGTGGATTCTCAATACCATCTCTTGGTCACGTGCCAGGTGAATTTCAGCAAGGTGAGAATGGAGTTAAGGCCCCAAGTTAGGAGACTGCTGGAGTTGTCTCTGCCTGAGGTGATTGGGACAGGAACCAGGAGGGAGAGCAAGGAAAGGAAGAGAAGGAATGAACTTGAGAAACTAAGACTCCTGAACATGGAAATGAAGGAGAGAGCGGAGCCAAAAGAAACTCTGCATCTGTGCTTCCTGGAAAATGGCACCAGCACTGCCCAAAATGGGGAGATTGGAAAAGGAGCTGGAAAGGAAGCTGACAGTTTTTGTTTATTTTCTCTTACATCTGACATAAAGTAGATTCTCTGAGTTGTAAGTGCCTATTTGTGCAGTGGAGATTCAGACTAGGAATTCATTACTTAGAGTCACTTAAAGCCAATCATGAAATAGTGAAATCATCTCCAAAGTGGGCAGTAAGCATTTATACTGGGGATTTGAGGAGCTTTTGGGTGTTTAAAAGCATTGCTGTGGGGAGCCCTTCTTGAACAGTATGAGAAAGAATGAGTGACAGCAAAAGCTGCGGTATCACATAGCTTTGTAAAGACGACTCGAGTTTCAAATGAATTGAACAGGTCACATTTTAAAGATCTACATTTGAGGGTAAAATTAATTGTGTATTCAGACTCACTGAGGCAAAATAATTCTTGAACCAGTAATCAAGACACCAGAATTCTAGTTCTGACCTTGTTAAAATCTGTGTTAGTCTAGTTAGTGACAAGTCTACAAAATAGCTAAACTGAGCTCTAGCTTTGGTCCAGATACTATCTTAAGTGTTTTTTTTTTATGTACTAAATCAGCTGTGTTCTAAAAAGACTCTGAGATGTAGGTATTATTATGTTCATTTTATAGATGTCAAAATTAAGCCACTGTGCATTCAAACACTGGGCAATCGGAATACAGAGTCCACACTGACATCACTTAACCTCTTAGAGACTTCACTTCTCATATGTAAATGGAAAATATGGCATTAAGTTATTTACATAGTTCCCTCAAACTTTAACAAGGCATGGGTCTGTACTATATTGAGTTACCTATTACACAGAATCAAAATCAGTTTTTGAAAATAGCAGCAGAGGGCAGCAGAGAGCACACTAAGACCGCTTTTGAAAGATTGTTCTAAAGTTATGCAGAGTAAAACTTCGTGAAACTTATAAACAAAATTACACATATATTATCTAATCACCATAAAATCCCTAAACATATCAATATACTGAAGACAGTACTGCATATATTGATATCCTACAATTTAAAAATAGAAAACGAAGAGAAATTTGTTTGGGTTTGATTAATTATTGGCATTTTTCTTAATAAATTTCAGTGATTACCTGTGAAACTCTTACAATATGTCACTCAGTCTCTTCAGAGGCATTATTTAAGCTACATGTCAAACAAATAAAATATTCATTAGATTTAATTTTATCTGAGGCACCACAACTTAGCCCACTGAATTATTTCAATTGTTCAAAAATAGCTTCTCACATGATTTTTTGTTTCTCATCATACAGAAGCTATATATTTTTTTATTCTTTAATAATTCTCCATGGATGTTTAAGTATAAAGGAAAAGGCAGCCAAGGACATTTGCAGATGAGATGTTCTAGTTAAATTAAGCCTACATTAATGATTACCGTGGAGGGGAAAACCAAAATTAACCTCTGCACAAATTCACAACTTAGAAACATGTGCTAAAGTACAACACCTTATGAAATCATTTACTTGGATTTCAGAAGATTTTGCAATGTAAGTTCTTCCTTCTGCACTACCATATAGTTTTCTCAGAAAATCCTTATAACTCTTTACATAGATACTTTTAATTTATACCCAAACAACATGAGCACAGATTAAAAGAGAAAAATCTAAAAATGGAAGAACTTTATAAAAGGAAACATTTGTAGAAATCTAAATTAGTATCAGCAAATGTTTTCTATAAAGGGCCAAATATTTAGTATTTTATATCTGTTATAACTACTTAACTCTCATCCTTGCAGCCATAGACAATATGTAAATAAGTGAATGTGGCTGTGTTTTGATAAAACCTTATTTATAAACACAGGCAGAGGACTAAATTGACCCATGGGCCATGGTTTGATTGTCCTTGACCTAAGTCAAAAAGCAGATGCAGTAATTCAGATAAGCCATAATAATAGCAACTGTGTTAGGTGTAGTCCATACGTTATCACTAATCTTCCAACCACACTGCCACATTAGATATTAACATAATCCAGATTTTCCAAATGACCTTCTCAAATTCACAAAGCAACTAAGTACTAGAGACTAGCTTCGAGTTCAAGTTTACAAACTCCAAGGCATATGGTCTGTTCTTAAAACACATCACACTACTGCATAGCTGAAAACAGTTAATGTCACACAGTCATAACAAGCAATTAGTCCTAGGAAAAGGGATCAGACCTGACTCCATTTAATAATAGCAGCACTTCGTGAAGAAAGGAAGGTGCAGTATAGTATAGAAAGAAAAGCTCTGGGAAGATAGTGCCACCCCAGGGGGATGGCCTAGAGAGCTACACATATGTCCCAATGCATGTCCCAGACATTATCAAACTTCATATGTCTTTTAGATATGGTGACAACTTATCCTGTGATTTTTAAACCTAGCCATATGAACATCTCCTTAATCATTCCCATTGCTTAAGGGTGACGTAATTGTACCCGTAGGTTTATGGAGAAACTTAATATTACAGATGTTTAAATATTAACAGGCCCCACCGCCTCCAGGCTAAAGTCCATACACACACACATTCGGGCCTCGTGATATGTGGTCTCTATCTGAACCTTCCCAATGTGTCTGTGTACTTTTTCTGTGTTCCTGAGACCCCTGGTTTTCTCTCTTTGTCCCCTGACCCACCACCTTTACCTTCATGTCTCATCTCATACATTAAATTTCAGAGCCCCTAGCCATCAATTCACAGTCCTCACTCCTTAATTAGAAGACATTCCAGGCTCTTCTCTCCCCCCACCCCTTACCCCACCCAATATAGCCATCGGGATTGCACGAAACTTTAGTAAAACCCAGTTTCTGTCTTAAACAGTGAAATGCATCGTTGGGACCATTCTTGGAATGAAGGAGTGACTGACAGTAGCAAAAGGAAAGCGTGAAGACTTTTGGTGGGAGGTGGGGGTGATAAGATGGCAGAACAGTCCTGTCTCTGGAAGGACAGTTTGGGTGCATGCAAACTAAGGCATTTGAGACTAGATATGGACCCGGTGCAGTGAAGAACTCAAAGCTGTGAAAAAGGGAGACAGTGGGCTAGGGCTCCCTCCAGGCACCTGGAGATTTAACCACAGCGAAAGAAAGACCAGAAAGCATTATCTGCTGAGGAGAACTTTGGCCTCATTAGCAGAGGTGCACTTTGGTGCCTCCCATCTGTCAGTGTGTCTGTTTATATAGATCTGCCGTTCAACAGCTACAAGCTGTATATCCATAGGTACATGTTAGGCTAGTCGGTCAGTTCTCGTATTGAACACTGAGGTGTTTCTTAATTTTTCCGCTGTGTGTAAAAATCTCACGTGCCCCCAGGCATGTGTCCTTAGGTCAGATTTGAAGAATTGCAAATTGCCTTCCAAGTCAGTGTCTTGGGTCAACTTATTCTCTCCTAGCAGTGTTGGAGATGAGCTATTTTCAGTGACATTCTTCAACCCATTGTTATTTTTTAATTTTCCAATCAGATGAGTGAATATACTTTGCCTCAAATTTGAGGATGAAGCAAACTGTCCTGTTAGTATTATGTATAGGTGATGTGTAAGAGATGTTAATTTTTAGCTCCTTAAATTCTCAAAATTCTCTTATTTCATCTGTTCACCTCTTTTATTTCCCCTATAATTATAGGTCCCAAATTTTCCTAGAACATCTCTTCTGCAAATAGGGATTATGTCCCTATTGTTTCATCTTTTGGGGCACAGACTGATCTGTGCTCTAAAGTGTCACTCATCCATATTTCAGTACCTGCTAAAAATATATAATTGGGGATTATCTGTTCTATCAAATATGAAATGATACTTAATGAATTAATTTCTGAAAGTCTAATTTGATGACTAACATAATCATTACTCAAAAGGCCTCTGTTTTTCATATAAACAACAGCAAGTAGATAAATAATTTTCTGTTTGCTTCTACTTAGATATTATGATCAAGGGCTTAATCTGGATGTTTGAATTTCCTTATTTTTAAAGATATAAAATTCGATGTGAAAATATTAGTATTTTTTATCATAGCTTGCATTTTTCTTCATATTCTGATTTGCATCTCAGTCTCACAAGCTGAAAATTACCTTTTTTTGACAGAAAATGGGAGGACTAGACCCAATTAAGGGGCAAAGGAACTCAATAGACACTTCTCTAAAGAAGACATTCAGATAGAATGTCTTCTAAAGAAGACATTCAAATAGAAATATGAAAAAATGTTCGGCATCACTTATTATTAGAGAAATGCAAATTAAAACCACACTAAGATATCACCGCACCCCTGTAAGAATGGCCCATAGAAAAAAGAACAGAATTAATAAATGCTAGTGAGGATGCAGTGAAAAATGAACTTTCATCCACCATTGGTGGGAATACAAGCTGGTACAGCCTCTCTGGAAAATGGTATGGAGATTTCTCAAGAAAATAAAAATGGAAATTCCATATGATCCAGCAATACTTTTGTTAAGTATTTATCCAAATAACATGAAAACTCTAATATCTAAGATCTACACCTGTGTACATAGCAGCACTGTTCACAATTGCTAGGTTATGAAATGAACCCGAATACCCTTCAACAGATGAATGGATAGAAAAGCTGTGGAGCATGTATTCGATGGAATGTTACACAGCTGTGAAAAAGATGAAACTGATCGACTCTTAAGGTAGAAAATTTAGGATGGACCGTCTCACAAGGACAGACACCAGAGGTGGGAGTAGGGATGATTAATGAATCTTGGACTAAGCCTGGCTATGGAAGTCTCCAGGAGTCTAAGCTGGAGTCAGAAAAGATTATCAGCCAGAGCTTGGGGCAGAGAGGATTATTGGTCTTAGAAGACCAACCCAATCTGACCCCATAGGGATACTTTCCACAGTAATTCCATCAAAAAACATTATAAAAGAACACCCCTTGCCCTGGCAAAACACACCTCTTGCCTTTTAAGACTGCCTGCCTGTGTCTATTAAGGCGTCTCTCTTTCCTTGTTCTCCTTTCCTCAGTAAACTTGCTGTGTGCTGATGAATGGGAATGTCTGCTGAATTCTTTCTGAGAGGGACATAAGAACCCCATACACCAAACCCCATCATCTGAACTAATCAAAACGGTGGCATTTGGGGAAAAATGAGTGGACTTCAAGATATTATGCTGAGTTAAATCAGTCAAAAAATGAAAGATAGATTTCAGATGGTGTCACTCATCTGCAGAATATAAATACCAACTATAGAAGGAATAACAATTGAACTCCGCAAAAAGGAAGATAATGATTACCAGAGGGAATGGGGAAAGGGTGGAGGGGATGAGGGGGGGAGGCAGATGGGGTATGGGCACAGGTAGTTTAGTGGAGGGAGAAAAATTACAGAAAATCAATTTTTTTAAAATCTTAATTCCTAAATTCCTTGAAGTTCAAAAATACAAATGCAGGCATGTTCTGAATTTCTAGAAGTGATGACAAAAGAAATGAGAGGACTAAAAAAATAAGAAAAGGAATCATACTAGTATTGACTGATGTTAAATTTCCTTGCTGTTATAATTGTTAATCATTATTACAAAAATTATGTCTATTAATATTTACTGAAATGTAGTTATATCAACCAAATGTAATGCAAGATACTTGATTGGGGTTTGAATTAAAAACACTCTAAAAGACACATGAATTATTGGGAAAATTTGAATATAGATATTTGCAGTTAATACTGTATTGATATTAAATTTCCTTAACACTATCATCATATAGAAGACTGCCCTTATTCTTAGGACATACCACCTGCTCAAGAATTTGTGAGCTACATGTATTCTAAGGGCAACAGTGCACTTTCAAATACATCAGAAAAAAACACTGTATGTGTGTGTTTGCTAGATTTAAAAATCACAGGATAAGTTGTCACCATATCTAAAAGACATATGGAGATAAAGTAAATGTTACAAAATGATGCACAAGAGATTAATTTGCACGGTGGAAATACGGATGTCCAGCGTATTATTTTAGTTTTTATATAGGTTTGAAACTTTTCAAAATGAAAATGGGAGAGGAAAAACTAATTTAAAAAGGCACTATTTAGTATTTAGTATTAGCACTATTTATATTTAGTAATAAAGGAACAGTATATTCTATTCTGTTTGCTAAGAGCCTAGCAGGGCAATATCTTACATGGCTAAGATAATCATTAGGTTTGTGATTGGAAATGTTTCAGTAGTTTGAAATGACTATTTAAGACATCATTTTGCTCTAAGATAATGGAGTTAGTGCACCACCTTTGAATATCACCCGAATTACCATTATTATGATTGAATATTTAACACAAATTTTAAGTACCCCCCCATTCATACAAGAAGCTCAGAAATACTATTCTCTTACACTGACCAACACAAGAAATGTTGCTATTCAAAGCTAGGTCGCTATTCAAGGAGAGGGAGAGGAGCAAAAGATGAAGACTGTTTGAGCAGGTCTACGGACAATTCAAACAAAAGCCCACCTGTGCCTGCACTACCTTTAACACTATCAGCGAGACTTTCCCCAAATCACCCAGGTGACATTTCAAAAAGTATCATCACTATAGGTCACATACACTTTTAACATGTCCTACCACACAGAGAAACACTTAAAACAAACTCAATGAATGGATAATTGAGTCAAATTCAATTGGAGTCTACTGCGATTATATTCATCTCTAAAACGAATTCACTGTGACTTGAAATCAAGAGTTGTACTGTCCCTACAAAATTCTACTTAGGCTTTTAGGGCTTCTTTTAAAAAACACAGAAACACTCAACCTATGTAGCAATTAATGAAGGAGGACTGAAAAAATTACCCGGCAAATATTTGGCCAACTAGTCAAAGATTTTAGAACCAAAAAGTTTGTAGAATGTGAATGTGGGGAGATAAGAAAGAGAGTGTTTGCTTCGTTTCTCTTTATTTTCTAACTGCACAGAATGCTTGTTTGAGTGCCCATTCACCTTTGGTTTGATAAATTAGAAAAGTGTTTCGGGGAGGGGGAGGGCTCAAAAGGGGGGAGGAGGGGAGCACGGAGGACTATGGTGATGGCTCCACGGGTGAACAGGTGGTGGTAACTTATGGGGAATACATAATAATGTAAAAGATACGAATAACAAAAATAAATATTATATTTAAAAAAAAGAAGAAAAGTGTTTCGATGCCATAAGGTTGAGCTCTGATGATAAAGGAACAAGAAAATGTGAAGAAAGAAATAACAGAAAAAGTTAGCAGTTATAGGACCCGTTGCCTCCTTTTTCTTACCTTCACTAACCAATGTGCTCCTTTGGTCCTGCAGAAACACAGCGGTTGACCATAAAAAGATGAATAAACCAGCCAGTGCTTTTTCCAGAAATGTTTGCGAGCTTTGGGTGAGTCTACCTTTCACTGATGAGACCAAGAAACTTAGCCGCTCATTGCCTTGTCATTCTTTTATAAGTGCTCCTATGGAAAAAGAGTTGTTTTGCTCAAGTCTGATTTGTGCTAACGAGCAGTGGGAAGTCCCAGGAAGGGGGAGGCAATAACTGACAAACCCACACTGAGTCACAGAATGGTGTCTCTTCCCCTTTTTCAAGAAATGAAACTTATCTATGAAACTGTTTCTTGTTAAAATAGTTCATTGCTGTATATTACATATGGATCCTATCAGCTTACTTTTACTGCCATTCTCTGGGACCCCTCTCCCAAAAGAGAGCCAAAGTCAGACGCCATCTGGAAAATTCTCAGATCACTAACCTATCACAATTACAAAGGTGTAGTTCTCAGTCGTACACACGATGTTTTCAAAGTAAGTGAAAATGGTTTTCTCTTTTAAATTAGCAAATTTTTAGAAATACACTGCCTAGACAAGGTCATAGAGAAGCAGAAACTCTCACACACTCTTCGTGAGCAAGTCAATATTTACAGGCCAACCACCTCTGTCCAATATTCTTTTTCAAAATTTGAAATAGCTTTATATCTCTTGACCCAACAAGTTCATGCCTACAGATTTATCCTTATGATATATTTGTACCTGTGCATGAAGACATATGAAAAGATATTTGTTTTAGCATTGTTTAAGAAAGTAAACAGCTAGAAAAAATAATATTCATAAATAGAATATTGGTTAATAAATGAGAGTATTTCCTTACTGTAGGCCAGTATGTAATTGGTAGAGTGGGATTGCTTGATGTCTAATAGGGAAAATCTCCAAGAGATGTTGTTTAGCAAAAGCACAGCATATGTTCCAAGCTGTATGTTTAAAAGAATATATATGTGTATGTGTGCACATATACTTATACATAGAATCTTTCTATAGAGATATATAAGAAACTAGAAATAAGTGATTGCTTTTTGAGAGAATGAGTCTTACTTTTCACTCCACACCCTTTTGAAATTTCTACTTTGCATACATATTACATTTTCCTTTTTAAAACTCATTTTTTGAAGTCATGCTTACCATTTCTTGATTTTGTAGCCCCAATATATTCTAATCTATATCTTTTCCTGGATGACAGTCAAGTCTGTCTAAAATAGATCAGTTCTCCTTGCCCTAAAGCAGAAGAATGTTCAGAGTTTTCAAAATAATTTAGCTGGTTTACCCCAACTGCTTCAGAAAACCAAAAAGAATAAGCCCACCTGCCCAAATAGTATGTCTGTTGTCTTTTTTTTTTTGCCTAATTCTGATCAAAATTAAATTCCACACCCTGACTATGTGAACATTTGTTTTGATTACCTTTCATCCATGACTTATCTTAAAAATCCCTGTCTTTAAAAGTGCGCTGGGATTGTTATTTCTGTTAGTCTTTTGTGATTGCCTGCTTTATATCGTTGAGCATTTCTTAGATCTAGTTGGAACAGCAGGTTCCCCTGTAGGAGCCATAATACAGTTTCTCAGTTTGTAATTCTGACTCGACCTGCTATCACAAGAACAACCAGACTCAATGGCCAGGGACAGTTCACCAGCAGTGTGATCTTTTAAGATCAGGCCCAGGGGTGTCGCCAGACTTTTGTAGCCCATCAAAAACTTAGCTGTGATCAAAGTCATAGCAACTTCAGGGACAAACATGTTTTATTTTATTCTAGGGTAGGTTCAGCCACAAGCAGATAGAGTGAGCATATCTTAGAGTGGGCTTTAATCTACCTCCACTTTCTTCTGGTTTCCCAAGAACTCACCCGGCAGTGCCAGGCAATAACCATTATGGGTGATCCCATCTGCTCTAAGTTGGATTAAACTGCCATTATTGTTTTATTCAAATACAATATGCAGAACTTTTATTATACCCACTCTTGATTTTTTCCTCTTAAGTTACTCATTTTATGGAAATCAGCCTTTCGATAAAATATTTTCTATATTCAAAAAGTTGGCACTGTGTCAAGTTGGTTTACCATTTTATTTCTTTTTTGATGAAACCTGAGCTTATAAAATTGACTTTAAACTGCTTTCTCTTTGCTGACTGTAATATAGCAGAATTATATCCTCTGTGGAAATCTTATTATACGATTTCCTATCAATCTGCAGAGTGATAAAGAGTTTTTGCCTTGCTTTCTGTGCCTGTACGTGAATATTATCTCTACTGTTCACTTACCTCTCCTGGTGTAAAAACTTCCTCCAAGCTATTTCCATTATGCTATCATCCATACTTAGCTCACCTTCAATCCTTAGATATCTTCTACCCTGTCAGTCTCAAATCCCTCAGCAGTTTTTCTTTCTGTTACATCCTACTGACGATTGCCTGTTCCAGATAAAATCCATGATTGCCTGTCCCACAACTAGAGAAGGGTACATGTAAGTATATATTAAATACATGTAGCCCACGCCCCCCCCCCCCGAATGCATGTGTGGTTGGCTGCATGTGGGTCCTCCCCTGAAGCCCACCACCTTTAGCTCTAAAAAGGACATCCATCCACAGTTTTAAAGGAAATTTGGAATGATCCACATAGATTCATATTTGAATGATATTGCTTCTGACTGATCTCACATGAAAGATTCTAGTGGGAACTGGAGAGAACCTCCTCCATCCTACCCCCTGAGAGGAAATGAAAGTGTTCCATCATGGATTCTGAGGCAGGATGGGGAGCTATCTACTCTATGCATTTGTGCATGGGTTTGGAGATCTAAATTACTGAACTTGACATCTGGAGGTGGAACCATTGAGAAATTTTTTTTTTAAAGATTTATTTTTTATTTATACATACAAGCTGGGGTACAGGCCAGAGGCGTGGGGCGGCGAGAGGGTTCACCAGAGACAGAGCGGGGAGCAGAACAGGCAGATCAGAAATACACTGCTGAGGGGAGCAGCGGGTGAGGCAGGAGAGGTCTGCCGCACCAAGTGGGATTCTCCCCGGCTGGGTGTCAAACTCGTGTCGCCGCTGCCGACAGCTCCACAGCGCAGCACTTAACCGCTGCGCCACCAGGGAGGCCCACCATTGAGAAATTTTAGGCTATGAACAATCCATCCCTTTATATGGGACAGCAAACCATGGAGTACATTTGGCTTAGAATTATGTTTTCCTCTTTTAATTCAATTGAGTTGAAACATAAACGAGCACAGTTTTTTTGGTGTTTTTTTTTTTGATATGTCAAGTTGGAACTTGATGAAGTGTATATTTGCTAAGATATTCCTATGGCTCATTTGTTAAAACATGCAGTGATTTATGCCAGTAACTGCTGTTGTTAGGACAGCAATGTGAAATTCTGTTCTGGATGTTTTGTTTTTCTCGAGCTCTACTGTAAGCTTCTTAAGGGCAGAGTTACGGCTCATTGCTCTGTGGCTCTGGAATGCCCACAAAAGATACCATAAAAATGTTTGCTAGTGATGGTGTGGCTGCTTGAAGAGGGCTAATAATGTGAACTGAGTCAGTGATGAATATGAGTCTTTTTGAGATAATCCGAGGAATGGAAGAAAAATCACAATGAGATTCCATGTCACACTCATGGGGATGGCTAGTTTTAAAAAAGTAAGTATTGGCAAGGATGTAGAAAAATTGGAACCATCATGCATTGCTGGTGGGAAGGTAATTTGGTGCAGCCACCATGAAAAATCATTTAGTAGTTCTTCCAAATATTAAACATGAAGTTGCCATACAACCCTGCAATCCAATTGTAAGGTACATATCAAAGAGAAATGAAAACATACATACACACAATGTATACACAAATATTCATAACCGCATTATTCATAATAGCCAAAATATGGAAACAACAAATTTCTTGCTACCGATGAATGGATAAATAAAATATGACATATCCATACAATGGAATATTCAGTCTTAAAAAAGAAGGAAATTCTCACACGTGGATTTTATGTGGATGAACTTGGAAACATGAGCAGTGAAAGATGCCAGACATAACAAACCATGTATTTTTTTAATCCATTTGTATGATATGTCCACAGAAATACATAAAAACAGAAAATGGTGGGTGGTTATCATGGGCTAGAAGATGAGAAAATAAGGAATGACTGCTAATGGTTATGGGGTAATGAAAGTGTTCTAAAATTGATCATAATTATTGCACAACTCTGAATATACTAAAAACCATTGAATTGTAAAAAAATAAATCAGTATTCCTCTTTTTAACTATTGTGCTCCTAAGAATGCAACCCTCTCAATATCAAATGACTCCACTGAACTTACTGTCTTAGATAGCAAATCAATAAGTCTAATGATATTTATCTCAGTCTATATCCTCTTTGGATTTCAACAGTATTTGATATCGTTCACTCATCTCATCTCTTTTTTTTTTTACAGTTTGTTTTCTTTCAATTCATGTGCATAGTAAAAAGTATAAATGGAACAAAAACATAAACAGTGAAAATTAAAATTCTCCCCGTCTAATCTCCAGTTCTCAGGTCCCCTCCCCAGAGGCAATTGCAATTGTCAATTTCTTGTGTATCTAGCCAAAGATTAGCAATAACCTCTTTTGTATATAAATGACAGGATTCTACTTACACTATTTTGTCCCTTATCTTTTTTAATTTTTTCATTGTCACTACATACAGATTGACCTCATCCTTTTTTAATTTTTTTTAAAATGAAGTACCATTGTTTTACATCCTTGTTACTATGTTGACAGTATAGGATTTCTCCCCTCATGTGTGGTCACCATAGCTCTCCCTCCACCAAAGCTCCCATAGTGCTCCACCAATGGACCACATCCTTTCCAATAACTACACAGACTTCCAGGACACGGATGTTCCAATAATAATGTATTGACCAGTTCTTTACTGATGCAGCCCCTCAGTAGGATAGTCTCCCTGCCACCACCCAGTAGATTTTGTGTCATTGCACACTGTCAGTTATTCTTCTACCTCCCACTTTCTCCCGTCTAAGTTCTTTCATTGGTTTCCTATCAACCTTCTGGAAAATTCTTTTTCTTTTTTTTTTTTTTTGAGCATCTTATCTTAGTGAATCAATATCTCTAGCCCCACTTTCCACCATCTTCTTTGGATGATTTGTGAATCTCTGTCTCCACTTCTGATGTCTCTCTCCTGTGATTTTCAGATTTTCGTTTGTGAATATTTGTGAATATTTGAGTGCTTCACATCAATAACGCCAAATCTTTAGGGTTTTTTTGAGCCCAAAATTCACATCCTTACCTCATAGAATTACCCAAGCTCAGTATATTGGAAGGCAACCATGCTCACCACCGTACCACCAATGTTCACTTCTAAGCTCGGTATGTTGAGGTCCTCCTTAATTCCGCCTTATCCCTGATCTCTACAAATAACTAGTCACTGATGCCTGCCAAGTCACTCAGTAGACCAAAGCAGCCGACAATGGAATTTGACTTATGCCTCTAAAGAAAGTGAACAAAATTAAAAAGTGAACAAAACACCTGTATCCATATGACAGTACATAATGGTATAAAAATAAATCTTTTTCATAACAATGTTTAAGTTATAATATTGTTGAAAAGCAATCCTATTTTCCTGCATTCATTTTTCAGTTTATCTTAGTCATTTTTACAGTCATTATTTCCTTGACATAATAACAGTATTTTAAACAAAGTTTTAATGCATTTTTTTCTGTGAAAGATTAATTTTAATTGATATTCTATGAAAATTAACATGAACATATTAATGTTTAGGAACATGTTATATTCCATAGAGTAAAATTAATATGACTTTTTAAAAATCTTGGTTATACTTCAGAGGGTCTAATTTATACCAAAGAAATCTATAAGGTAAGCTCCAGGGCAGTTCTGCTTATCTTGAGGAAAGGATGACAGATTATAATTGCTTTATTAAGTACAATATTCTGAATTCCTATGAACCTCTAATGGTTTGTTGTGCATTAGAGATTTTGTTATTTAGAATATAAGTGATTATAATGTATACTGTTTGCTCTTGAATAACTCCCATTTTCCACTTCAGAGAAACTTTCATTTTGGTATCAATAATATGATTACTGCATTTGTAAAGTTTCTGAAGCATTTTGAAATTCTTTTTATTGAAAAGTGATTTAAAATTGAAATATGGGGCCTCTCTGATGGTGCAAAGGGTTTAGTCTCAGCACTATGAAGCTATCTGCAGCCACTACAGCATGAGTTTGATCCCCAGCCAGGGAGCTTCCCACATGGCGCAGCAGACCTCTCCTGTTTCCTCTGCTGCTCCCCTCAGCAGTGTATTTCAGTCAATCTGCCTGTTCTGCTCCCCACTCTGTCTCTGGTGAACCCTCTCGCACCCCCTACACACACCTCTGGCCTACACCCCAGCTCTTGTATGCATCGGTAAGTAAATCTTTAAAAATAAATAAATAAAATAAAGTAAAATTGAAATATGATATAAATTAAAGGGCCAAATTGAAGTTAATCTCATATGTTTCATTTTAAGACTTTAAGACCATATACAACATATAGATCAGTTCATCCTCGTTGGCTACTACCGTTTTGTTGGCATTTAGCAGAGGTCGCAAGGCAAGTTATTGAATGCTTAAAGAAATAGCAATCCAAAAAGATATTTTGGTGTGTTCTAATTGTCAGCCTTTGCCTTTGACATTATAAATAAAACTTGGCATCATCTGCCTTAATGATCTAGAAAAACCCAACACCCATACTCAAAGCTCTGTCATTAACCCTAAAGTAAATTACTGTGGGCAACACTTGACAATTTTATTACTTCTTGCTTCTTTTAACCAATTTTGACAAACTTCTGCCCCTTTTTCCTAGTTTTTATATTTTTCTCTGTTAGCCTTTTATCTCCACCTCTCACCCTTGGCCAGCCCTCCCCCCACCACTATTGGATTTTCAGGTCTTGGGACATAAGAGACACTTCCTGCTCAAGTCAAGATTAACGTCCTACTTCCTCTGCCATAATTTGTTCTTGAAGAGGAAAATAAACCTTGTTCTTTTCCTTAGCTGAGCAGCTGAGAATTTCCATTTTACTGATGTTGTTTGTTTACCTATTCTTTGCAGCTGACACAAATGAGTTTCTGTGTGAACTCTGCTTTGGCCTCATAAAAATTAATTTCTGTTAAGACCAGGAAACCAAATATTTAACCATACTGGTGGAAAATCTCAAGTCTCATGCATTGATTTTTATTCTGAAGCCAAGTCTATCTCATTAGCCCTGTCTTTGCCTTTCAGACTCTTAAAAGAAGGAAGGAAAAGGGAAAGTTGAATCTCTTAGAATCCCTTCATTTTCATACCTCCCTAAAGGGCTGAAATTAGATGACAAGGATATATTAAATCAATAGATGAAAATTGAATTGTGAGATAAGATATGGATTCTGTTCTCTTTAGTTATCCATATCTTTGCATTTTTAAGTGATCAGAACTATAATACAAAGAATAAACATAGCAAATCTTCAGCTCAAAAGGGGCGCCCAAAAATCTTTATCTCTCAGCCCGACTGATTTACTACAGTAGTTCTAGAGAGGGCCCCAAACAGTTTAAATTCTGCTCTACGCCCATGTCATTTTTAGTTTCTGTCACCAGACAGTTGTTAGAAGTTCATAGTTCCTTCATGAGAACCAACTGAACAGCCTAGAAACATAATCTTTGTGAACTCTAATTCCACGAGGTTATGCAATTTGGGTATATTTCTGAAGGAAGAGAGATGACACACTCTTAAGACAAATAGAGGTTTCTACTACCCCAAGGAAAGTTCTAGATTTTTAAAAATGGACATTCTCTTTGGAATGCTTCTTCTTAGTTCTTTCCCCCTCAGTTCTATTTTTATCACACCATTGTACTGGCTGCTGTTTATAAAGGCAGCCAGAGACACATGAGACTATGGAGGAGAAACTGAAACTTCAGTCCAAATAGCATTTCGCAAAGCAACAGGGAAGTGAAAATAGCTCCACTGAGCCCTTTACTCTCCAGATTTCCTCCCCCTGTGGAGGGGTTTCTGGGGTAGACATTTTTCATCCATGTCTCCTACTTGCCACATCAACCCTTCTTTGGGTCCTATCCCTATAGAGTAAAATTCTCAAGCAATGTGCATTTTGGATTATAGATCAAAAGGCTAGCTTTTATTCCTTTGTGTTTTGAGAGGGTTATATTTGTTTATCTTTTTGTTCTTTTTTTGTAGAGTTAGCATCTTTTTTATAACAAACAAACGTTTATTCAGCAGGCAACATAAAATTAAAATATCAAACATTGTGAAAGAAGAGCTAGTTTTTTTAAAGCAACTCCTACTTACAGGTGTGGCATTTACAGCAACAAGGTAATTTCTATTCTTTGTAACTCTCTCCCTTGCTTTTTACTTCTAGGGAATAAAAAGAAAGTTTTTTGAGGCTAATAAAAAAACACCTTTCAAGGTCAGTTTTAAACCCTCTGCATTCACATTTAGTAGAAATCAATTAATTGGCTTCGAAATTTAGAGAAGAATGAAATCCTTTCTGCCTGCTCGCTTGAAAGAATCACTACGGTGCATATGATGATGCAAACTTTCTTTGGGGGGCTCATTAGCAGAAATTCCCATCACAGAATGAGATAAGATAAGAATCTAATCTAGTAGATAGGAGAGCATATCATGTTATATCATGACGTATCATATCAAATCCATTTACAGATCTCTTGGCTTTAAGGTCTTGGGGAAGGCAGTGCTTCTCAAACTTTGGCATGAAGTGAATCCCCTGGGAATCTTGTTAAAATCCAGATTTGGTAGATATGGGGTGGGGTCTGGCATTTTCAATTTCTAGCAACTTCTGGGGGTTGACAATGCTGCTCACCTTCACGGGGGTGGGGAGTACACACACTGAATAGATTGGCTTTAAGGCGCCGGAGTTCTGCATCTTAACATGAGCCTTTATTTATAGCAAAAGTTTCTATTTGCAGCATGCCTACTGATTTATATAGTTTTTTTTTTCTCAAAATAACCCCATAAAGTAGGATTACTTTCTTAAATATAGAAGGCTTGGCTTTCAGAGAAGTTAATTCTTTTGCCCAAGATCATACAAGTAATAGGTACCTAGGGATCTGGATCCAGGTTTTTCTGACTGCAAAGCCAGAACCATATTCTCTGTGTGCTGTATACAAGGTTCTGTAGAGAGCACTTTGAGAGAAAGATAAGGAAGAGTTTCCTCCCTTTGGAAGTCAACAGTATAATGGCCGAAATTGGACATGTTCATAAATAAGATAATAAGTACTGTGCAAGTATCAAAGAAATAAGTAGTAATAAAATTAGAAAAAGTAATCAACATTACAATTCTGTGAAATTACATTGGATTAAGTCTCATTGATCTGTTGGTAGACTACAAAAATATTTCCAGTAGAATTTAAAAACTAAGACCGGTGTGCTTAACAGAGATAAAAGGTATTTCAAGAGTTTAGAAAAGAAAGCTCTTAGTCATGGAAAGGTGGAAGACTTGAAGGTACCTTCAAATGAAAAAGGTAGATTTCGGATCAAGAGTGATGATAAGGAGCAGAGTTCATTTTGGGAAAGGGTATGAACAAAGGTGGATGGATGATGGTTTGCTGTAGAGCGTGAATGGCCCTATTTGACTACAGCAGAGAGAATCCCAAGAGCTGAACCAGGTTGAATATAGATTACATTTAAGAAATGTTCTCTAGAGAATTACTAATATTTTGTACCATTTTAACATTGAGCCCTAGAAAAGTGATTGCTACTATTCCTGAGCATGAATTATGAGCCAGACATTAGGCAGCTGACACATAAAAACTACTAATGCCTGATCTCTAGTTCCAAAGCGTTTGTTGTTAAGTGATTTCTATAATTCTCTGACCAGGAAAAAGAATGACTCCAGTGCTGCAGACAGGAAATTACTATTTAATACTGCCAGTGACTTCTTCCTGTTTTACCAAAAGATAGAAAGTAGGCATTTGAGATTGTAGTCTCTTCAGCCAAGTTTCAGTTCCCCACTTTCAGTCCTATAAACCTCTCTCTGGCCTGTATTCCAAGATCATCCATTTGAATTCTTGGATCTGTTTGCCTTCTTACAACTCAAAAGGAAATGATATTATTGTATTTACAAGGTTTTTAATCCTCAAATCCTACCTAGACAATTAAATCAAGAAAAACTGCCCACTTCCCTTGGAACCGCAGGGCACATGATGCAAATTTACAAAGTACTTCCCACAAAACTGTGTGAAACTTGAGTGGCCTGGGAGAAAAGTCCCTACATCCAAGAATAGTACACTGTTAAATGTGAACTCTTCTGTCTTCAGTCCTTTAAATTTTAAAGGTATTTGTTAAAAAGTAATTTCCCCTTTCCCCAGGGAAGTTTTAAGGTGTGTCTTCAAACTTTGTGGATTGAGCAATGCCTTTGTTAGTAATAAAGGTTTTAGTTCGCCTCCCATCAAGAATGAGGATGTCGGGAAGAGAATGGGGTACTGTTCCAAAGTGGTTTACTTTCAAGAATCACCTGCGATCTTATGAAACAGGCAGATTTTCCAGCCATTTCCCCTTGAGATTTATTTCCTTAGATTTAGGGAAGGACCTGGGATTGCTCTAGCTAACAACCAACTCAAGGGATTCTTATGATTGGTCAAGTTTGGAAAATACTACTCTAGGATAATAGTTTTCAACCCTGATTATACATTAGTATAATCTCAGGAGTTACATATAATAATACATATAAAATATATTGTTTTAATGCCCAGGTTCTAAACCCAGAGATTCTGATTTAACATATCTAGGCTGAGGGTGAGCACTGGTATTTTTGAAAAGGTCCCCAGGTGCTTCTGATGTGGGTTTTTTTTTTTTTTTTTTTGAGTTGATGGGTTTGGAGAGCGGGGTCCTTGGGTTCACTCTGGGAAAGGTTTCACCAGAGCTGCCCTTTCAGTGGCACCAGCGAGTTTCTCCACGACACAGAGACATTAGTTATATTTAAAAGAGTAGGTTTATTAGGGAAAGGGACAAAAGAATAAAGGACACTTGCATCGACACAGCAGGCAGAAAGAGCCGCCCGAAAGGGGCCGGTTTGCTGAGAGAGGCCTGCTTGGGCAAGGGTGGGCGGCTTTGAGGAGAGCAGCCTCTGCTGGGGGAGGTGAATGAAGAGAAGCCTCGGCGGGGTACAGGTCATAGGCAGGCAGGAGGCTGCTGCCCTGTGGAGGGACAGAGAGTTGGTGAAAAGGACACCTGCGTAGGCACTGGTGGGCAGGAGTGCTGCCCCCAGCCAGTGCAGAGATTGCAAGGACATAGTCGTCTTCTCTGTGGGAGGGGCTCACTCCTTCCTGGGGTGGTTTGTTTGTTGTTGATTTTGAATAACTATGTAGAATTTGAAAGGGGCCAGAGATTCTACAACGGCCCTCAATTTCCATAGCTTTACCTCTGGTCTGTGCTCCTGACACTCCCTACAGCAGTCTGACACCTGCTTGGATTTTATTTTGTGATCTAGGCATCGGCTGCGCCTAAGAATCTTGGTTTCTATAGCTGGGTTAATGGTTATGCTAATCCCTTCTGCCCCCACCTCCAGCTCCTGGCATTCTGTGAGCCAGGTTCTGGTCTTGTGATGCCTCTAAGTTTTCTATCTTTTCTTCATCACTTCTAGTGATCAGTTTTTCTATCATGCAGAAATAATGGTCAAAATAGCAGTTCTCAAACTTTCTGATGTCAAGATCCCATTACACATTTAAAGGTTCTGGAGGATGCCAAAGAGCTCTCATGTAAGTGGGTTACACTGATATTTTCCATAATAGAAATTAAAACTAAGAATTTTTTAAATATCTATTAGCTCATCTAAGAATCACAGTAATAGGCCCATTAAATAGTAATATAAATAACAGATCTGAGGAAAAATTTATTTTCTGTAACAATTGAGAAAAGAATCATTTTCAGTTTTTACAAATCTCTTTAATGTTGGCTTATAGAAGGCAACTGTGTTCTGCATTTGATCTACAGAGATATGTTGTTTTGGTTGAAGACGTCAATTGGGAGTATATAAATATCTCAGAAATACACAGTTGAAAAAGGGAAGAGTACTTTATTTTTTCAAAGATTTGTTTGTTTGTGCATACAAGAACTGGGGTGTAGTCCAGTGAAAGGATTCACCAGAGACAGAGTGGGGAGCAGAACAGGCAGATCTGCTGAGCTACACTGCTGAGGGGAGCAGCAGGCAGCTTTTGGGAATCTCCCTGGCCAGGTATCTTGCTGCGCTGAACCGTTTGCACCACCAAGGAGGCCTGTAGTGCTAAGACTTAACCCATTGTGCCACCAGGGAGGCCCAGGGAAGAGTGTTTTGTAATAGACTTTTCAGGTAATTGTGGATAGTCTTCTTTGACACAACAGCAGAACTCAGTAAGTGGTAATTTTGTGAAAGTTGTTAGTAATGTGGAATCTAAAACCATCTCAACAGACCATTCATCTCTATTAAAATCATTAATCTGTCTTATACTTTGAATGTATCTCTTAGTCATGCATAATTTTATAACATCGTGCATTGGTCTTTGGGGGGAAAATTGCTTGTTCTCTGACTTATACAACCATTCCAAATACTGACGCATTACATTCATACTGTATAATACCAAAAGAAAATCACATTTGTTAATATTAATGATGTCGTTTTTCCGACGGATTTGAGAGTAGAGCAGGGTCCTTGGGTTCACTCTGGGAAAGGTTTCACCCGAGCTCCCTTCGACGGCACACAGCAAGTTTCTCCATGAGGCAAAGACTCAGTTATAAAGAACAGATCTATTAGGAAAAGGGACAAAGAAGTATAGGACACTTGCACCGACACAAGCGGGCAGAAAGGGCTGCCCCTTTGTGGGGGCAGGTTGCGTTTTTATCCTCTTATTTCTGTCGGGAGGGGCTCATCTTCGAGGAAGGTTCCTGTTTGCTGGCTAGCTAGAATTAGAAAAGAGACCTGAGATTCTACAATGGGCTAGTGCCTTCCTATGTTTTGTGACTGATGTGTTGGTGCCTAGGAATTGTGCTCATGGTTATGTTAATTCCTTCTACCCCCACTTCCTCATCTGGTTTTACCCTTGAGTTAGAAAATGGGAGTTTTATCTCCTCCATCATTCCTATCAAGTTCATCAAAAGTCTTTACTGGGAAGCTGTCAAGATCATAATCATGACCAAATTTTCTAAAATTTTAGTTTTCATTTCAAAACGTGAAGTTTATTATTGGCAAAATATACTGTTAGTTGTTTTCCTGTGAGAGATTCCTTCCTTCCTTTTCAGGAAAATGTCTGCCAAAACTCCAAGTCTGAATAGTTATAGTTTGTCAATTGTTGTTTCAAGTAAAAATGGTGCTTCATGAGAAAAGTTGCTAGTTGGGCTAGCAACACAAGCCCTCAAGTGAGTTTCCTGAAAGCATTAATTCTACTTCAGGAGTGCTTTGTGCATACTTCACATTTCATCACAGGGAATATTTCTAAAAGTGTACTCAGGCCAACATTTAATAAAATCAGCGTTTTTGCCACCTCATCAAGGACATACTTAAACCAGACAGGCATTTTTTAATTATGATTATGATACCGGGCAGAATAGCCCCATGTTGGGCGCCAAAACTGATACAGGACAAATGGGGCTTCAAAATTGGCCAAAGTCAGTGCCCCAATTGCTTACCAGTCACTATCTTGGTTCTGCAGCTGCACGCGCAATTGCAAGACTACTCAGGCTTAGGGAACAATAACAATGGGATTTATTTATTTATTTATTTATTTTTTATTTTTTTAAAAGAAATGAAGCTTTATTGTCAGTTTTTTTTCTTTTTCTTTTTTTTTTAAAGATTTATTTATTTTTTTTTTATTTATACATACAAGCTGGGGTACAAGCCAGAGCTGTGGGGCGGCGAGAGGGTTCACCAGAGACAGAGCGGGGAGCAGAACAGGCAGATCAGAAATACACTGCTGAGGGGAGCAGCGGGCGAGGCAGGAGAGGTCTGCCACACCATGTGGGATTCTCCCCGGCCGGGCGTCGAACTCGCGTCGCGGCTGCCAACAGCTCCACAGCGCAGCGCGTAACCGCTGCGCCACCGGGGAGGCCAACAATGGGATTTATTTAACAAACAGGGAAAAGCAAAGAATTACTAAAGTCAACATATGGCCGTTTACCTTACTTAAAGCAATGTCCAGTCCTTTAAGTCCCAGAAAAGTAACATAGGTGGCGTCTTCCCGCCACTGCTGACGTGGAGCTCTTCTTCCAGATAATAGGCCACGTTTCCACAATGGCATCTTTCTTCTTCTGCAGACGTGCAACAATCAGGCTGTAGGCCAGGTTCCAACTCACAAGGATGACACAGAACACAACTGGAGATGCTCCTGGAACTTCCATGGTGCCCCAGCACAGCACCAGGCCCACAACACTGCAGACAGTAACTACAGTGGCCAGATGGCCCAACAGACTGCACTCACGCATCTTAGGAAGGTGCCCGCCTCAGACCTCTGCCTTCTTCCTTCAGCTGCAGTAAAAACAACACCGGGAGCAGTTTCCGTCGCTCGGCTACTTGCAAAGCCTCCAAAGTCGCTGGCCCCAAAGTCATTGAAGATTCAAAAATATGCTCAATCCGAAATTCTATATCCCGGCAGCTCAAAAACTTCTGGCGTCTGATTTCCAAACTCTCAATCTTGGTGGCTACATTTTCTGAGGCTTCTTTTCCTACATCATGGCAATTGCTTCCTCTATTCCTTCAACATGGCAACTGCTTCTTCTTTTCCTACATCATGGCGACTGATTCCTCTATTTCTTCAGCATGGCAACTATTCTTCTATTTCTCCATCATGGCGACTGACTTCCCCTTCTCCTTCAGTCCCTTTTATTTCTCATCAGAATCTGCACCCCAAACTGCAGAACTTAGCAATTTCCGTGGGGCTATTCATTCTCATCAGCAAACCCCCTCCAGGGGGCACCACCTTAACTGGACTTTGGACTCAGCTGGTTACAATTATGTGGTGGTGAAGGAAAAAATAGCTAGTGATAGAGCTTGATGCCTTGATTTGTGCTAAGGAGCCAGAATTTTTAAAATTATTTTTGCATCATCAGTGCAAATGTCAATACAGTGAAAAAGGTAAATAGCATTTTGATATTATTGTGAAAATGGTTTTCACCTCATGGACTCCCTGAAAGGGTTTTGAGGACCACATATTGAGAATTACTAACCTAAAAGATCACAGAGCAGTATTAGTAAAGGGATTCATAGGACAAGTTTAGTATTTATTTACTTGTTGCTGAGACTAGAAGATCTACCCCATGTGGGTTATAATTTATCTTATTTAAATCTCATAGTAACAGTCACAAAGTAGATATTATTAGTATTCCTATTTTACAAATGAGAAATTGAAGCTGAGCTAGGTTAAATAATTTTCTGGATCAAGTAAGGACCAGGGTTCAGAGATGCAAACCTAGATCTTCCAGATATTGTTTGTTCTGTTGATAGTACACCAAACCATTTCCTTCTATTGAACAAGTTGGAGTTTAAATAACAGCTACTATGGCTTAATGAGCACTTACTAAGCACTAAAAGTTGTTCTGAGAACTTTGAATACGTTTGCTCATTTAAATCTCCAAGAGTGCCCGTGTTAGCCTTGGTTTAGACATGAGGAAGCTAACTTAGCTTTCCCAAGGACACAGAGCTAATAACTATGAAGCTAGGTTTTAACCCAAGAAGCCTGACTTCAAAATCACTTTTCCAAAACCTCCCCTAATTAAAAACACTAATGAGAAACCTAAATTTTAAAAACAAAATATATGTAATACATATAATACACATATATCTATAAAAGCTGGCATACTTGTAATTATTACCTGGATGAAAGAACTTCTCATATATTTGAAACAAATACTTTCGGCCTATTTGCAGATAAAATAGCATATGACCAAAATGTCTTTGTTTCATTTCCTTAAGAAGAGGCAGAATCATGTGGAAAAACTTTCATTGGTTACTCATTTACATAATTATATCCTTTGGGGAGTAAACTTCATACCTCCGTCTTTGGGAATTTAGGCACATAATTCACATAAGTCACTAAGAATACAGTCATAATAGGAGCATAGTTGAATTCATACTCAGATTTTCAAGATCAGGATGTGGTGGCAGAGTCTGCAGATGGGAAGATGATGTGGTCTCTGTCACACTTGGCATATGACAGACAGCAGTCAAAGATCGCTCCTGTTCCTGGAGAAGACCAAGGCACTGGAACAATCGTGGGTGTGACAATAGAATCATTTCCTTTACCATGCACCACTACAAGAATTAGTCGTCTTGGGGTTTATTTCCCTTTTCTAAAAATAATGGCCATGGTATTGTAATCAACCCACGAAATTAACTCCCAAGACAAGAGCTCTTTTCTCCTAAGTGGAGCTCCATTTCTCCAGCAATGCCAGACTCCTCATCTAGAAAAAAATGTATTATTCCTTTTACCCAGGAAAAAGTGTAAAAATGCACAGTGCCCCACTTGGTCCTTCCATGTGTGCTCCAGCAACTGCATCCTCAGTTATTCTAGTTTCATCTTAAAGAGGAGGGAAGTAAGGGTCAGCAGCTGCATTGACCCTGCCATGGTGCCTAGCCGGCCAGGCCACAGAGTCCCAGCTCAGCACCCTGCGTCCTATCCCAAGCTGCTACATTTCCCGTCAACTTCCTGGAAGACAGAGGGATTTCTGGAACCCTATCTGTTGTTCTTGTCCATTTAACACTGAGAAGAAGCTGCAATAGTGAACCTGGATATGGATATCTAAATATATTTTTATCTGAATATCCCAAACACTACTCCTGGTTGCTACCTTTCTACCCTTTGTTATGAATGGAACTCTTGCTGAAAAAAGGAAAATTTCTTAGCAATTGAAAAAAAAATAAAACCCTTTTTCCCTCTGGGCCTTGGAGCTCTTCCCCTGAGTCCTGCCCTTCGCCTCTGCTCTGACTCTATTACCCTACCAAACCCCCATTTTTCCTCACATCCCGATTGTACCTTCTTGCCTTTCCCAGCTCAAAACAGGGTGGCGGGTCTCTGCAAGAAGGGAAGGGACTCCAGGGGCCAAAAAGCCCTCCCTCAGTGGGCAGCGGCCTCTACCAGCAGGCAAGTCCGGACAAGAACATCCTGTTCTGTTACTAAGAAATCCAAACTTTACAGCTGCAGCTGCTCCCCTCTTCTCTCTCTTTCCACTTGCCCTCTTCCCCCTGAGGTTTCGGTCTGTTGGTCACAGGCAAGAATTCACCAGTGAAAGAATGAGAAGAGAAGAGACAAGTAAGTTTTCCTCTCCACAGGAACCTGCCTTCCCCCAGGCTCAACAACTCCCTCCTCAGCTCCAAAGCCAATATGGGTTTCTCTCTCTAAAGGTCTTCCCACTTCCCATTAGCGTCTTTATTCCCAACCCTAGAATTCCAGTTCCAGCCCAGATGAGCTGTTCTAGAACTGAACGCATGTCCTCTCCCATTTAGAACTGCTTCAAGGAGTCAGGAACCCGTGAAGATGTTTCCCTAGAAGTATTGCTACACCTAGTGGTTCTATCATTCTCTTAATATGGACTCCACCTCTCTGAATAAATTAGCTTTTCAGTGCTAGCCTGAGAACCTAACCTCATTTCTATCTATAATATTTGTTTATTAGATACTTTGTATTTTTTATTCAGGGAATGTTGTTTTACAACATTTTTTTAAACACAAAGCCCAAGAACTATTTTAGGCCTTGTAAAAAACGAACTCCCTACTTTCATAAAGGAGATTAATTCATTGTCGGAGGCCGGCTCCCACCGAGGTTGGGTTCCCAGGGGGTGGTGGGGAAAGCGGCGGCGGCGGCGGTGGGTTCAGTGGGGCAAAGGGGGTGGGGAGTGAGAGACAGCACACACCAGAGAGTGTGATCAGGCCGTTCCACTTTATTATTGGAGAACAGAGTTTTTAAAGCATGAGAAGAATTAACTACTGACAATGGCAGGGTGATTACAGATATTCAGATACATAATCAATTACATAGTTTGAGGGGAATCAAGGAACTTTAGAAGAATGTCTCGTATCTGAGGTAAATTCCGGCAAGGTAAAGGACATAATCTTCAACCTTTGCCCTAGGCCTAGGGTGGAGGCTGCTGTATCCACACCTATTGTCTGAAACCAAGACCAATGATAAAAGAAACATCTTTATGCTAATCTCGGGAGGAACTAATCTAAGCTGATTTTATCAGGCCAGGAAGGGAAATAGGGGAAGGGATTAGTTGTTCTTTGTTCAAACATTAGCCCTTGAGGGGCACGGACACTTCATTGTTTCAAGGATATCTCGCTGCCAGGAGCTAATGAGTAAGGCCAATGCATGCAGGCATGGTGGAGAAACTTAGTGTTCTCCTGAAATTATACTTAAATTTATTTGCAAGAAGAAATATCGCATCCTGACTTTGGGAACACTTCTTTGAAGGCTCCATCCATAGAGTGACCTTGTCAAGACAATATGGGGGTCTAGGTTGCGACAATTCATACATCCAATTTGAGGACTATCACTGGGATAAGCAGAGACCCCATCCCAGCCCAAGAATTATACCTCAGCATATAGCCTCAGCTTCTCAGAAGGTCAGTGGAAGACCAGTCCCCTCAGAAATAGGAAGCAGTCATTAAATCTCGAAGACTTCTCACCTCTCGGCAAGGAACCCTGAGAAGTGGAAACTCCAGTGTAGTGCTGAGAAATAACTGAATGAGGGTTCTGGACGCCTGGGGAGAGCAAGAAAGGAGTCTCAGGAGAGAGGAGATGACCCCCTCCAGGTCTCTGTCCCAGCTGTGGTAAAGAGGTCACCTAAGAGGAGCAACAGCAAACAGGCCCACTTGGCTCTTCGTGTGGTTGTCTCTTCCTAACCCCAAATTAGGGCAGCCCTACTGTGGAGAGGAAGATTACATGAGGCAGGAAAAACAACCAGAAGAGCAACTAAGGTGGGTCATGAGGCTATGTTATGAAGCAGAAAGTAGAGATTGTAGGTAGGCAGAAATTTCCCCTTTCTACATAGAAAGTAGGATAAAAATAGATTCTTCAGAATTTTGATAGTTCTTGCTCATTCTCCACCAATTTGCCTTTCCTTTATCTCTAGTTACTGTCCTCAGGCCACTCCTCTCTCTCCCCAAAAAGAACAAATTAATCCCTTCCTCATCACCCCTTTCTCTCCCCCCACCCCCAGTTCCCTACTATCAAATTCAGGTTCTTGGTTGCCTAATCCCCATTCCTGTGCCTCCTCATATTAACAGTTCTGATTGTCATTCAAAGAGCGTTACCTTCTCTTTGTCTTAATTTGTCTTACTCAAAAATAAATAAATAAATAAAAAGATGTTTTCAACTTTAGTAGTTCTTGCCACCTTGTAAAAGTATTGAAAATTTCAGGGAACCGAAAGGGAATAGATCTCCAAGCTATAAGTACAAAGCAAACAAGATTTGAGTAATGTTTGGAGTGTGGAAGCATTTGTATGGGGGAAATATTTATTTATAGGTCTAAACATATAATTTATCTCTGGGGAAATGCAGAAGAAACTAAATACGTTTTGGTGACATTTGAAGCTTGTATTACATGCAAGTACTACCTTTTCTGCAAAAGAGTAAATATTTTTAAAATAAAATTACAGTGTATAAGAAAAATTATATTCCATTCAATGGTTAAAGCAAGATTATTAGGAAAAATGTTGATGTACGTAAGAGTAACCACCAAAAATTAAAGTGGTTATCTTTGAAAGATGTTACTTAGTGAAAAAACTTCCTCCCCTTCCCTTTTTGCTTATTTGAATTTCTGTTTTTTATAATGAATATGTTTTGCTTGTATATTAAAAATTATAATAATGTGGAGACAAAATGAGCATGTGTGGAGGCAAGCAGTCAATGGGAGAGCCGTGCCTTCTGCTTAATGTTGCTATAAACATGCAACTGCACTAAAAACAAAAAGCTTTTATTTAATATTTTTTTATTTATTTGGTTTTTGTTATTGTACTATTTTTATTGAGATGACAATGGTTTGCAACATTGTATATGCTTTGGGTGTACAGATTCACTCCCCTTCAGGTGTATGTTACCATACCACACCCACCAGCAAAACACCCGTAATACTCCACCATAGTCCACTGAGTTTACTCCCCACCTTTGCTTCTCTTTCTCCTACCTTACCCCTCTGATTGCTTCAATTCTACAGTCCAATTCTAGGGTTTATTTTGGTTCAGTTTTGTCAGTTTCTTAATTTTGTTTCTCCATATTCCACATATGAGTGAAATCATCTGATTCTCCTTTGATTTATTTCCCTTAGTATAATGCCCTCCAGGTCCATCCATGTTGCAAATAGTAAGGCTTCATCTTCTTTTTATAGCTAAGCAGTGTTCCCCTGTGTATATATACCATAGTCTTCTAATCCACTCATCTGTCTTAGGCCACTTAGGTTATTTCCAAAACTTGGCTATTGTCAGTAGTGCTGCAATGAACATAGGAGTGCATATGTTGCTTCGAATATGGTGTCTTCGCTTTCTTCAGGTAGATTACCTAGGAGTGAGATAGCTAGGTCAGAAGGTATATCTATTTTTAATACTTTAAGAAACCTCCATACTATTTCCCATAGGGGCTGGACCAGTCTAAATTCCCACTCTGTGTAAGAGGGTACCTTTTTGTCTACCCCATTTCCAACAGTTGTTGTTACTAGTCTTCTTGATATGGGCTGTTCTCAGGGTGTGAGATGGTCTCTCGTTGTGTCTTTTTTTAAAAGATTTATTTATTTATGCATACAAGAGCTAGGGTGTAAGCCAGAGGCACGGGGGTGGTGAGAGGATTCACCAGAGACAGAGGGGGAGCAGAACAGGCAAATTGACTGAAATACACTGCTGAGGGGAGCAGCGGGCGAGATAGGAGAGGTCTGCTGCACTATGTGGGAAGCTCCCTGGCTGAGGATCAAACTTATGCTACAGTGGCTGCAATAGTGTCATAGTCTGACTTAACCCCTTGTGCTTCCAGGGAGGCCCTCTCATTGTGTCTTTAATTTATATGCCCTGATGGTACATGATGATGATTACTTTTGCATATGCTCATTAGCCAACTGTATGTCTTCTTTACAGAAGTAAAAACGAAGTCTTTTTTAAAGGATTAGGAAGTTGCCATATATAGAAGACAAAAATTATAGAAATTTAAGGAACAGGGGAAAAAAACAAGGGAAAGAGCCTTTATAGGTTCATTATAGAAACGCACCACACACATTTTCATATCTTTTTTTTTATTGTACATACACACCAGCAAGGCACAAATCTTTGTCTATCCAAGTATCCTCAAACCTGCAACTGTCCCAAGACCTGAGAGCCCCCTCCTCAGATATTCTCAGCTCAGAATCACCAAGGACATCTCTTCCCAAATGCACATAGTGTGCAAAAACCTTTGACCCACTGCTCAGGCTGGGCACCCATTCCAATCTCAAGAACTGTGCCTCCTCCCCTCGAATCAAAAGACCTTGACCGAGAAGTCAAAGCTTCCAGAAGACCACCTTCTTGATCTTCTAAAATAATTAGCACAACACTTATCATTTCTATATGCCCTCAACTGAGGCATTGCTATTTCCCTCCCACATCCAGTTTTGTCTTCCACATCATTCCTTCTTTATCACATCAGGCATGGAGTCATTCACATCATGAGTATCTTTGGACCATGCCCTCTGTGCTAGAGGCTGGAGATAGCTCCTACCACCAAGCAACTGTCTGTGTTTGACTTCTCGGCTAGAGATGGCCAAGGGTGAGTCATGAGTAATTTCAAGTCAGAATATCAAATACTTTAGCATAGCTATTATTTAAAACATGGCACCAGAAAAATTCATTCTGGGCAAGAGTCTTGAAGAAGATTGGACAGGTGAATAGACATTAAAGCTGAGTCATGAGGAAGGAAGAAGGAATACACAAGTAGAAATTGGTAGAAGAATATCCCAAGGAGAGAGACCAGCAGCGGTAAAGTTAAGAAGATGTGAACGTTGACACACATTGAGAGAACAGTTGATAATTCACGGTAGTCAGAGCGCAAGGACCGAGAGGTAGAGGGCTTAGCTGGGAGGCTGAAAAGAAAGGGAACAGAGGAGCCAGATCCGTGGAGGGACCCTCACTGTGTAAGACCTGGCCTGCCTTGTGGAGCCTCTACCAGGCTTGCCTGAGCTGGGATTTAGCCTGAGGTGCTGGCAAGGCCAGGAGGACACTATTGGTACAAGCACCCCTACAGGCAGTGGAAAGAACAGTCTGATGTCTGTCCCAGACATGGGTTCCCTGCCCCCAGACTCCGGGCTTCCACAGGGAATATGTCCTGCAAGCAGAAGCTGAGGAACTGGTTTTGGGTTTTTTTTTTTTCCCAAAGATTTATTTATTTATGCATACAAGCTGGAGTGCAGGCCAAAGGTGTGGGGCGGCGAGAGGGTTCACCAGAGACAGAGTGGGGAGAAGAACAGGCAGATCCATGGAAATAACACTGCTGAGGGGAGCAGCGGGCGAGGCAGGAGAGGTCAGCCGCACCATGTGGGAATCTCCCTGGCCGGGGATCGAATTCGTGCTGCAGTGGTTCTGATAGCTTCATAGTGCTGCTACTTAACCCATTACACCACCAGGGAGGCCCTGAGGAACTGGTTTTAAAAGGAAATGTTGGCACAGAGGCACAAGCAGGCCTGGGTCAAATCCCAGAAGATAAAGTGATACAACAGCCAGCGGGGGACAGCAGATGTTCTCCATTTCTGTGTGTAGAAAGCCCCTGGCTTTAGCATGTCAGGGGAGCCAGGCAACAAGATGGATACTCATAGGTTAAGGGTTCACAGCACCAAGAAGCTGAGCAGAGTGTGGCTTGTGTTTGACACAGACAGCGACCTCCTCTTGGGGTGGAGCGAGGGCACTGCCCTTTGTTGGGGGAGGCAGGCGCTCACCTGCAGTGGTTTGGTGGGAAACAAGTGTACTGAAGAAGAACGTGAGATGACGAGCGATAAGCTTCTGTGAGACCCCAACCAAGACTCAAAAATTGAATAACCAGATGTGCATTTAAGACTGTAGCTGGATGCCAGATGCCTTTGCTGTCCAGGAAAAGGCGAAGGGTACAATTTGAGTGAATGAGATAATGTGTAGTAGAGCAGAGACAGACCATCTCAGCTAAGACCGCCTGTGCCAACAGCCCGGCCTCCATAAGTAAGTGATGACGTCCCGGACCGCTCAGCCCCCAGCAGATTCTGGCCAGAGAAGAACTGCCCAACTAACACCCTGAATCATGAGAAGCCATAAATAGTATCTTTGTTGTTTTAAATAGATATTAATTATTGGTAATCAGCGAAAACTAATTGATAAAGACCCAAGGTGAGAACTTGTAAGGAAAGTTAGTCAAGTATGGTTGACATGATTCAAGTCCCCAAAGACAAGGCTACCTTGGGAGGGTGTGGAAGATTGTATTATATCAACTTGGCTAAGATGAAAAAACTACATTGCCAGGATTGCCTTTCCTGCAGGGTTCCAAATTAGCTGGAATCCTGTCTTTCAGAAGGCAGGAGTAGAACAGTAGTCATTTTCTCTTTAATTCAGAAATTTGGAGTGGGCACCAGGAACTGTTGGCGTGAATGCGTGTGAGTCACCTGACATCTGCTGGCTCACCTGGTTGGCAGCAGCAGCAGCAGAATCCAGAGCACTTCCAACTTCTGTCACATCCTCCTCCAGCTTCTCTGACTCCCAGACCAAGTGTGTGTTTAAGTGTGCAAAAAGTTCCAGCTGGGCCTCCCTGGTGGTGCAGGGGTTGAAGTCTCAGCGCTATCAAGCTATCACCAGCCACTGCCACATGAGTTCGATACCCAGCCAGGGAGCTAACCCACATGGCAAAACAGACCTCTCCTGTCTTGCCCGCTGTCCCCTCAGCAGTTTATTTCTGTACATCTGCCTACTTGTATCTGCATACAAGAACTGGGGTGTAGGCCAGAGGTGTGGGGGTGAGAGGATTCACCAGACACAGAGTGGGAAGTAGAACAGGCAGATCTACTGAAATACACTGCTGAGGGGAGCAGTAGGTGAGACAGCGGTCTGCTGCACCATGTGGGTTATCTCCCTGACCAGGGATCGAACTCATGTTGCAGTGGCTGGCAATAGCTTGATAGTGCTGTGTCTTTAATCCCTGTACCACCAGGGAGGCCCTGTACCTAATTTTGAAGGTATAAAGTGACTTGTCCCAAAGTCTGTTGACTCACTGCTGATTTCTGCAGTATTTGGTGCCCTTTAATTTGTCATGATCCTGTAAAACATGATATTCTAAACTGAATTAGTTGATATACTAGTCAAGTTTCCCC